>MU869020.1:28282-57330 GCA_036418205.1 Ostertagia ostertagi | reverse complement strand
ATCAAGGCAAAGTTGAGGGTCGTGTCCAGATCCCGATCTGAAGGGGGGGTTCGTACTGATCTGACCGCGTCCTTGACACGATTTTCACCCTGTATAGCAGTGAGCATTGTGGTGTAGGGTAGCGCTCTTGGTTTAAGTGAGTGAGGTCGCATGTAAGAGTCCTTTGCTATGGCGTATATTTGCATTTTTGCAGGGCCTCTCATACGAGTCCGTAAAACATTTACAATTGGTCATTTTGTTGACATGCGTTCCCACTTGGCACTTGGAGGACGCAGACTCTAGAATTTCCTACCCGCGTTTTTTGTATAGGTTTTTTATTAGGATGAATGTTGAAACATGTAAGACTCACAAACATACAAAATTTCAATATTTCAGAGCACATGTGATAGCCTTACAAAATAATCTAGAAAGGTTCCAAGGCTGCTTTCCGGCTCTTCTTGTGTGGGGCGAGTGGTTAGGGGGAGTAGAGGGCACTACTGTGTGATAGCCACAGTGAGAAGAATCCCTCGTAACTTACTTCAGAGAATCGTTCGGCAAAATCGAAAACGGATAGCGCTGACCAATTGACCATTCCTTGAAAGATGACCATGTGAACGCGAAGAAAGGAAAATTTGGACGCTGAGACTACACATCTCACCAATCAGTGCTTTGAAATGAAATAGAACTGGTGGAACGTTTGGAAAAAAATATCCAAATGACCTCGCAATCAAGCGAATAGATCAATACATATCAAATCTTCTCTGCGCACTATCCTAATCCACTACTATCCTAATCTTCTACTATCCTGATCTCCCGTCAGTACATACGTTTTTCATTGTCGCGTACCATCCTAATCTCCGGAGTTGCGAACTATGAACGCGGCCTTGTAGTTCCTGACAAGCCGAGTTCGAAAATATCTTCAGATTTTGGATAACTCATTTTTGAACCTATTTATAACGAGTTCACGAAAATAGTGCGAATTCGCGGAAGCGTGAATTTTTGATTTGAAACGGCAAGTACTGTGTCTAGGTGTTGAGTGATTTTCTGGTGATGACGTAAGCCCAAAAGTTACCCGCGTAAAACGAAATTCAATTGTATTGCTGAATGGAGAGGATCTGTAATCGCGACGACAAAAGCAACTACTAGTTACGCCCCAGTGTTGCTCCTGCAATCGGACGTGTAAAATTTTTTTCAATGTTCGATGTTGTTAGTGCCCATTCGCATCGCAACAAAATCCTGGCATGATCACTAGTAATCTATGGAGAACGTCAATTAGAGATGGTCAGCCTCTTTATAGACGCGGATGCAAGGACACGCAGCTATGTCATGGTTTTACGTGGCAAAATCACTGGTTGGTGTGGAATATAGTGACGGATGCGCATATATACCTTCGTTTTCTTCGACAACTGCGGTGATATCTCTGGGCTCATTGATCTCTTGACCTCGGCACCGAACCTCCCGATCCTCCTATACGTATCCAAACGGGCGCCCCATTCCCTATTCGATTGCTGCGCACCAAACGTTTGACCCGACTTTCGAAAGCTGTATTCTTATTGTCAGGTAGCTCGTGGGCACGACGTCTCCAGACTTCTTTATGGAGACGAGCTGTAATCTAGGATTTGATATTAGGATTACTCATTGCACACAGTGACTAATGTCAGCGCGCTCGCTTGGTCTTTTTGATTTATATGTGGAAGCTTAGCTAATGCAAACACGGGAAGTGTTCGAATGCTACGGCCCCGCTAGAAGACTCACTTTCTGTGCTGCCCTATCTACTTCTGGCAGATCCTTTCTTTACCCTTCGTTAAGCATGGGGCATTCATCAGACGCCTGGGGACTAGACAGTCTCTTTCGATTTTTAAGCCCTCGACGGCTCGATTAATCAACTAATGCTTTCTTCTCACCCTTTGCTGGTTCGTCACGTAATGCTATTCCAGAGCAAATCTGATTCCCTTGGAGAATCTCGGAGTTGCCTCCTTTTGAAATCTTGACAAGTATGATGCCGGAGCCTGTTATGTACTCAAAAGAAGTATTTCTCGTCAGTATAAATTGAGAGTGGCCATTGTGTGGGCGCGTTGTTTACTGGGCTCATGCAAACGAGGTGAGGGTTCGGCAACGATCCCAATCACAAAAAGTTGGGCGTTCCTACGCCTTGTTGAAGCGCAGCGCTCAGAAATGAGGAGCTTTTCATTTCCAGCGCCCTGACTTGACTAGCTGCCCGAGTTGAAATGTTAAAGCACGACGTCAGGTATTAGGGAAATGCCGGAAGTTCCTTCTATAGCGTGCGAAAGTAGCGGTCTCTAAACAGTAGGGGGCTGTTGGACGCTGTCGCGACAAGGAAGTACGCGGCAAAGACTAGGGCCTGTAACAATTGTGGTGTGCCGCTGCCTCGGAGGAAATTTCCGGCCCGCACAGATCGCCCCACGCGGCACTGTGGTGCGGCTGGCTTAACGTGTCAGAGTCAGTAGGATGATTGCCGTATCAACCGATGCCGACGATTGGCTGGGCCCGCATATCTTAGAAACTCGCTTTGGAATGTTGGTGACTTTCCCAAGCAAGCCTGCCTTCACTGCTAGGAGGAAAGGGCGGGGGGCGGGGGGGGGGGGGGGGGGGGGGCGGCGGGGGGGGGGGGGGGGGGGGGGAGGGCCCGGGTTTCCGATTTGCGTCGCTCCGTTGTAGACACTTTTTCGGTTGTTTTCTTCACTACCGTTCCACTTGCCCATCTCTAAACTCAATATCAAGCGCGCATAATGCGAAACACGGAGCTGACTTTCTGCCTCTTAAGGCCAGTTTTCAGAAAGCAACCCGAAGAGAAATTGGCCTTGAGAAAGAATGGCGGTCAGATAAGCAAGATGAAAAGAAGGGCGAAAGCAATGCTAGCAACTTTTCTGTGATTGGCGATTTGCTTGCCAACCTAGAATTTCAATGCGAATGAACGAGAGATGCACCAAAATTATATAGAAAACCAATTTGAAAGTTATTCGTTCGGCTATGGTGCCTATTATAATTGTCGCCGTTGCGGGGATCATAATCTTGGCCCACCTTATATATTCGTTGCCTGATAAGTAATGGCATTTCTTTCTGAAATGGGAAAAGTAAATTTCTAAGATCCCGCGTTTTCACATCCTACTATACACAGGGTGTCCCATAAATATTGCACCACTTTTCTTTATTTGTAACTTCTGTCAGAATGGATGTATGTTCAAGAGACTTCACAGAAACTTTAGTCATACGTTCGTCCCCTGTTGTTTTGAGTATGGCTCCCAAGTGCTTCAAACGCAACTCTACTGTGGCTCGCATGGCATTCTAGGGTGTCCTCTTCGAAGAAAAGAGAAAAGGCTCCTGCTCATACTTGTAGATGCGATGTTTAGTGCAGGCTCCGCTCTCTAACATCGCCTATAAGACGGTCCACACGCTGAAATCAAGAGATAGGAGTGCCATTCGTTTTGCTCGAAGATGTGAAATTGGAAAAGTGCCTTAAAAGCGCTCCGAAACAATTTTTACCTCCTATGCGGAAGCTAGGTCCTATTGAAAGAATTAGCACCCCTCTTCAAAGTGGCTAGATACCTCAGTAACAGATGGTATATCGAAATTTCCTTTGGCCCGGTTTAGTGTCTAGTTGTATTACTTCGTAAACAGGCGGTGATGGTGAGCGAGCAGTAGTTGAGACCCCCCGTCCAGAATATGATAAGGTTCGGCTCCTGCTAGTGTCGAATATTCCTTTCACTCTCACTGACTTCCTGGAGACCTCGTGCGGGCGCCCTCGAAGTTTGGAGATTGTGGCTATGCTTATGGGAGGAATTTTGTCGTCGAGGGGAACGGTGCCCGCGCAATGGCAATTTCGGCCCTGGATACCACTCCCTGAATTTTTTTGTCTCTGCTAAGATCCAAGATGTCAGGACATATAGGGCGGCTACAACAAAAACTACTTTAATTGGTCTTCTCTTTATTGCACGGTAGGCCACGCAGCGGTTGACAATTCAAGGAAGCGCGATGCTCATTTACCGGATGTCCGACCTAGTAGTGTGAGAGATTAGGCAATCTTCTGTATTTCAGACCGAATGGTAAGCCGTGGAATTGGACATGGTCACTGACAAGGGAATAGGGGATTGAAAGGTCTGCAAATCTCGGAAGGACAGCTGCAAACGTCTACAGAATTTTAGCTCAAAGTTTGGTGCAATATTTATGAGTCCGAAAGTTGGAGTGTGTGTCACCGGAAGTGACGTGCTCTTGATAGAAGTGCGTGGATAAGCTGTTGCCAGCATGTTTTGCTGATAGCCAACGATGTATGTTGGAAGCGACTTATCCACATAGTTTCTATCAAGTGCACGTCGCTTCCGGTGACGCGCCCACCCCAACTCACCGATATCGAGTATATGTCTGTGTGGTGGGGGGGGGGGTGGGGTGCGTACGTTTGCCACGAAATTCATAGCGCGCTTCGCTGCAACAATGGAACGCTGTAATTTTAGTATTATGTAGGGGCCAAGACGGGAACATATTTGGTGGGGGTCAAAACGTGATAACGACTGATAAGAGCTGATAAGAGTCGCTAGAACGCAAATTTCACAAATTCATAGCGCTCGTCTTAGCAGCAGTTAGGCACCAACAAGTTATGGGGAGGGTAGGACGGGAACGTGTTTGGTGGAGGGACCGAATATCATAACAGTTGATAAGGGCTGGTAAGGGGAGCCAAAAGGCGCCAACGCAAAAGTCATCAAATGAATATCGCGTGTCACAGCAGCAGTAGAGCGTTGGGTTTTTCAAATGATGTAGAGTGTGGGACGGGAACATGTTTGGTGGTGGACCGAGAATGATAGCAGTTGATAAGCGTCGATAGCAATGATGTAAGTAAGAACATCAGGTCACCTCCAACCTAATGTCAGACAAGTATCTATCCATTTCATTTATGTTTTATTTGCGTTCCATCGTGAGCTCACCATACTGAATGTAAGCCTTCATGCCTTGAGTGCTGCTGTGCCAGAGCTGGTGGTAATCTGCGCCCATTCTGTTATTGTTTCCTCTACACAGCCACTATCCACACGGCAATAGTTGCCATTTTTGTGAGGAGTCAGGGTGCAGGTCAACAAGTGGTTTCTCTTTAGACTAGTCACTTGGGCCAGGGTCTTACGCCTGGGATTCGTATCTAGATCGAAGAGGTAACTACTTTGGCCCGCCCCAGAATAACCTCGGTTAGTTGCGTTGCCCTGGCTGAACTGCACTCCACTGCTTTTTTAGGATTTTATCTAGTAAAAAGGCTCCATTTAAACACTCTACACTTCTTGATTATATGTGTGGGTATTCATTTGTGGCTGAGTAGTGGTCAATTGTTAGTTCTTCCGGTACCATATTGCTGGTGGCCAGCATTGGCCCTCCTGGCACCAAGGTCTGTTTTCTTCACTCTCCCAATTGCCCCCCCAGAGGTTGAACATTGATCGCAGTTGGTGAGGGTATATGCAGGAACTTCGTATTGTTTCTTCCTCTCGTTTCACTACTAGTTCTTTTCAATGCATAAGAGTCGGGCTGTCGTTAGACTACTTTTAGTTTCTACTGTGCTTTTACGTCGTTCTTTTTTTTTCTCTTCTTTTACTCTCTTATTCCTGTTTCTTGAGTGACCGTTACTGATTGAGTGTTGGACCTAGGCGGTAGTTAATGGCGCACCTTTGTGCATTAAATAAATAAATAAATAAATTTTTCCTTCGACCCTACTTTGCCTGAATTCCTGCGAATGTGTGTAGAGGCTGTCTGAATGAAATACGGATAAATATCAATGGGCATTTCCGTCACAACATTTAGCTATAAATGTTATGGACCGCTAAATCACAGCTGACTATCGAGGCATTGGTGGGCTTGTTTACATACACCATCACTTCTGCAAGCTATCGCGCGTATCAAGCGGTGAGCTTCAAGCAGAAGTGGGAAGGCTGAGTGGGCAAAATATCATGCTGTAAACCTAAGATTCCAAGAGAAAATTTTCATTCGAGAATAACGAAGCAACTTATCGGGCGACCTAATAAAAAACAACACACGTGTCTGTTCAGCGGCTTACACAATAGATATGATCGAATTTTCATATACAACAACAAAGTATTAGCTCGATTTATGAAAGAGCATGGAACCCCCGAATCATTTTCTTTTTTGCATGAGGTGACAAATAAGATCGTTGACGGCCACTCACACATATTCATCGGTTGAAAGACGAGAAATCATGGACGGATGGANCTTCAGCGGAACATGCTGAGAGCATAGGATTTTTGATCAAAAGGAAAGATGCTACTTTGTGGGTTCTATCTCCTTTTATGCTCAACATGAACGCAACACTTTTGTCACCAGCAGGTTCAAGCACAACGTGGCGTACAGTACCGGAATGCCCCCCTAACACTACCTGAACGAATGCGCGTTCAGGTAGTGTAAAAACGAAGGAGGTGCGAATAACAGGAGTACTGAATATTATTTTCCTCGCTTCCATCTAGAATTAGAATGCGTTGTTCATTGAAGAGAACCGACAATCCTGCGCTGGTTTAAGGCAGGGTTTTCTTAAAAGCAATAGATTCTTGGCAAAACTGGAGACGGATCTAAAGATAGCCAGAATTGCACTTCTTGGGGAGAACTAAAACTATGCAATAAATGAAAAAGACTTCTTGCTCTCTAGCATTCATCGCATACTACGCAGGAGGGTCGTTGCGCAACTTTCAAATATTATATTTACATCCCCACCCTCCTTTCGGATAGCATCAACGACGCACCTAAATTAGCTATTTACGTCTTTCCATATTTTTATGCCCATCATCCGCATTCGGGCACTCATCGACATGGAAGGAATTGGTGGGCAGTAGGAAATTGATACGTCGCGCACATTTTCTCGGTTTCTTTGTCCTGGAGAGGATGAGACTTGAGGCGACGTCAAATTTTACTCATTCAACAATGATAACTTTTCAATGTTTTCCACAGGCTTATGTATTTTCGTGATCGCAGGAAACTCTACTTTCAGAAAAGTTATCTTCGGCCTTCTAAAACTTACCTTCTTGCAAAGTGAGAAACTGTGCCTTGCAGTATTTGCGAACCTCTTGATTCAAAAGGTTTTATCTTCCTTCGAGAGCAATCTCATGGGAAGTGATACAAAAACTAGGAAAATTCACACCGTTCACTTTCTCAAAAATCGTTGAACTGCTGGAATATCCAGATTTTCACCAAATTCCCCATTTGTTCCGTTTTTTTATAAACATGCTAGTTTTCAACATTCAGACGTTCAGTTCTTTCTTAAAAATCCTTCGAAAAATGCCAGATCTTTTTTCAAAGATCACTCACACGAAAAATAGCCGCATTGTTCGGTTTTTCAAGTGTTTGTGGTTCGATTTTTCAGAACCCTCAAATTTCCCCATTCGAACGCCCATAACTTCCTTCATAATTACCTCTTTGCAGATCGCTGATGCCGTTTAGAAACGAGAAGACTAGGGCTCACAAAGAATATGCCAAATCCTTTTGAATGATCACTCTCTCAAAAATAGTCCCATTGTTCCATCTTTACGCTCTATGGCTTGTTCGAAACATTCTCCTGAAACGCGAGTTTCCAACCTTTACATGTCCATAGTTTCTTCAAAACTGACATAATGAAATGCAGTGAAAAGTAGAGAAAAGCTGTACTGCCCCACTCCTCCAGAACTGAGCCGCGTTTTTATCGAAATTTGTCCATGGCTGTGGATTCGGCTGGAGGTCACACTTCCTTCCAGGGGTAATTCAACCTAGCTTCACTCCTAGTTTTCTAGCAGAAAACCGATGAAGGACCATTTTTTATGAGTCAAATTTCGGCTATCAGACTTTACTTTCCAGTGATGTACCATTCTTTAATAGATTTTTCAGCGAAGATGGATCGGGCACGGTGTTCGGTCGCAACAGTTCAGGGCAACAGCAGGTGACAAGTCAATTGGTCCAGCTGTTGTGGGGTCCTTCTGCTCAATTTCGCAAGATTTTACAATTGTCTTATTACATAGTGGTCGCTTCGATATTTTCAGATTGATTTTCTCTCGAATTTTCTCAAGTGTTTGCTCATCCCAAATTTACGACCATCATATACAAAAAGTGTCTGCAGTGGAACTATTTGTGCTTTCCTGTGGATCTGCGTAAATTTAATGACAAAAATTGGATTTTGGCGTTGAGACCAGTCATTTACGGCTAAATTTCCTCCGACAAAGTGTGGCTGAAAGCCGAGTAGGTGATTGTTTGGCAGGCAGGAGATAAGCAAAGTCGGCAAGAGCTGAACGTTTTTGCTCGAGCGTTTCACAATTTCTCGAATCTTCTCCGCAAACGCTTTCCTTCAAAGCAAAAGCGCCAGTATGGTATTATGGCAATAAAATTGAGTATAGAGTGTCGACAGGGAACGACAGTGGAGAAAACACTGAAAAAACCGTCCGACAAGGCCGCTAAAACACCCTCTACCACTGCAAAGAAGGAGGCTGGCTTGGGGAATGAGACACGTACAACAATTTCTGGAGATGTCAGTCGTTGTATCGTTGATACGGCAATCAACCTAGCTGATTTTCACGTTATGCAAGCCAATAGCCAATGTGTGAATATCTCTACGAGTGACGTCCAAGTAAGGCAATAACCGAAAAGGTTGGATGGCCAACTCCCGCGCTTGCCTCTAAGGTTGAAGGCATCGTCGTCAAACTTTTGACATTTGTCTTCTCAGGGCCATGTTAGTATGGGCTACAGGTTCCAGAAAAAGCAGCTCTCTATTTGCCAAACTTCTTGAAGATCGATTCGAGCAGGTTAGGCTTTAAGTGTAAGAGTCATAATGGTCAGCTATGTTGCATTGTGGATTGGTCGGCACATGCGAACAGTCCACATCACGATAAATATGCTGGATTATTAACTGAAAAGCCATGGAAACCAGACGAAACGACAGCATTATATCGCGTTCTGAATTCGGTGTCACAGCATTGTGACATACAAACCCATCTAGCAAATGTTCACTAGTCTGGAAATCTCTAATTAGTCATCTTGGTCGCACCTGAAGCGCCTCTCAAATCACTTCTCTGTCCAAATCGCTTCAATGATGCGGATAGAGCATCGAGATCTGACACGTCATGTGAAACGGGTGTCGGGTTTGCCTTATTCAAACTATGAAGAAACCCTGATAGACTAACCTCCAGGTGATTTATTTCGGCGCATCGGCATTTCTGCTTGTAGATATATTTGGCGTTTGGAAGATCCTAATCGGTGGTGATGAAATATGAATCTCATGAATAGGTTCTAAATGAAGCGATCACGCTGACTTCCACGCTGGATTTGCTACCCTCGCGTTATCGATAAAGTGTGAAGCAGTAAGTGTTGGACGAGTGTAAGCCCATGGAAGATATAATACGGATGAGATGAGAAGGTGCGGCTGCTTGACAAGGGGTGCACTCCTGAAAACGGGACGATAACGATAACGGTATCATATCCAGCACGCTCTTATCGCACCCCTTTCCACATCGATAAGTCTTTGTTTTGCTAACCGGAAGTGGATTTCGGCGCCTTATCACTCCGTTGATAGGGCGCCGCTGCCACTGAAACTCCAAGTGTTCTAACATTGGGCAGGACCCCTATCCACTTCAGTACACAGCTTTCCTTATCGTCCCTCCCAGAATAATCATGACCACTTCCTTTAAGAGAATTGAAGTAATAGCTACGGAAAGCAGCATAAAAGTTGGCGACTGTTGTTCAGGCAGGCTGCTGTGGGTGCTACTGTGGATCACGAAACATCTTTCACGCTATCGCCATTTTTCTAGGTTGTTTTTACAATGAATGTAAAATGATTAACTAATTCTCGAGCAACCTAATACAATCACATCGACAGGGTGGGGATTGGTCTCAAGCGATGATGCTGAGGGAAATCCGCTTCTAGCGATCTTGAGCAATTGTGACTATCTCGACCTAAAATAATCAGTTCAGCGCTCTGGCTACTGTTATGGCTTACCCCCCTGAAAAGATCGTGCCAAGCAAACGACATTCATGAGTTCACGTATCTGTTTAATATCCCATAGAACTTACTCAATGCAACGTTTGAATGAGTTTCACGTAGAGTGGCTGAAGGATCAAATTACGAATTTGGAACATTTCAAATTTGAACCTTCGTGATTTTCCTGGGTATTGAATAACTTTGCTTGCATCCTTTCGTGATCGCTAATGCAAGAGCAGATGAGCAGTGCGTATCTGATTGTTATTCGGTCTTCATGTAATTGATTACAGCTCGATGATGAAAAGATTGATGGAAGAATGCGTTTCCGGAAGTATGACTGTAATGAGCACAGCGTCGACCGCTCTGACGTTATTGTTTGCAGAAAGTGATAGTGGATAATTTCTCTGCATCCTTCTCATAAATGGTTTTGTTGTTCGTTTTGAGCCACAAATAAGAACTCTGCGTAACGAATAATGCTAAATGGAAATAACGAAAAAGGGAGTTTTGTCACTCACTGGTTTGACATCACTCTATGACACTCTTCCAGTTATGCCGAGAGGGTGAAGATTACTGAGGAGCTGCGGCTCATTTCACCTCTTCGAGAATTCGTACAAGAAAGTTAAACTTTCAACGGTATCGGACAGACTGGGAACCAAATTTGCAATCGGATTAGGTGCTTCTGATGAGATGTTTGCATCTATGGGCATTTTCAAAGTACAAAGTAGGGTTTTCCCACGGAAAATCACGTCTTGTATCATCCCTAGAACAGCTACATGGATGTGTCATGAAATCGAAGAAGTCGTGTAGTTTTACGGTTTCTCACCGCAGGATATTCCTGTTAGGCTGTAGAATCTCATCCCAAAGGCAGAACACCACCTGGGACGAAACTCTTTTTCGTCCCTTACATCCGCAACGGTATAGTCATCCTTTCCGGTGCCCTAATGCTACCTTCACTCTTTCACTTGACATAACTGCCGTAGCATATTATCACTCAAACGTATAACATGACGCGCCTGCTACAGGAACAAAAGTACCTCAGAGGGGGGGGGGGGAGAGGGAGAAGTTACGGTAGCATGACTGATTGATCGATGGTGTTTTGTGGAACTGACCATGAGAGGAGGTATCACCAGGGTCAGAGGGGTCGAGGAAAATTTTCCATACGATTCCTGCCCCTCCCATCTCCATGATGACCTACACCAACCGAAGTATGGAAAGTTGTTGAACCTATCTTGGAGGCCTTTCTTCTAAATAAGCACCCGCCTTCCTCACGAACCTACCCTCCACCATAAAAGTCGTTCAGCCAGTAGAAAAAGACAGAGAAAGATCTTAGATCACTGTGTCTTACAATGAAAAGTGTAAAAAAAGTAAAAAAAAGCTAGCCATGAAAAATAGATACCGTAACAGCATCTTCCTTCATTTCCTTCAGAAGGCTTACCCTTAGTATGTACTACACAGCGCATGCACATCAATCTACACGCCTTCCTTTTGGTGGACAGAAGCTTTGTGACCGCCTTAGAATTTACCCAGCTGTGTGTTGATTGATCTTGGGCACTGACCTTGGAGCAGCTACATGTTAGGTTAAGATAATCAAGATGTTGA
The DNA here is from genome assembly GCA_036418205.1 of Ostertagia ostertagi. Classification (NCBI taxonomy): domain Eukaryota; kingdom Metazoa; phylum Nematoda; class Chromadorea; order Rhabditida; family Trichostrongylidae; genus Ostertagia; species Ostertagia ostertagi. The sequence continues at coordinate 45,815 of MU869020.1, read as the reverse complement.
AATTTGATCATATTTAAATGAGTGTAGCGTTCTTCAGAGCGGACGAACTTTCGATATGGAAGTAGATTTAGTTTCAAACGAGATCGTTCAGTGCCCTGGAAGTGTAAAAATCATTACGAAATAAAGAATTTGCGTTGATTGTGGAAAAAATTCTGATGAAGGAGACTTTTTATACTTTCAAAGCCATAATCCTTCGAATTCCTCAAGTCTAGAAAATTAATACAGCGAATACAAATTAACGAGACGCTTCGCTCTAGGCAGCGCTTAGAAATATGGCTCCGCTGGGAATTTTTCGTCGAAGCGTTCTCCTTCACTGCATTAGCACTCTCAGCGACTACGGCCCCTCTGAAGGACTAGTTGCACGAAAATGAAGGCAGATCTCAACACGCAAGGTTTCCCGCTCTCCAACAAGTATAGAAGCGTATAACAGGTTCCAACTATAGCGACTATATTTTTGTTGGTTCCCTGAACTTCATATTTCAAATTGAAACGAGTGTGATTCGGAAACTCTTCTTTCACAAAGCTTCATTGATAACGTTCTGGGCCTAAGCCCTTCAGATCAATTAAAATCAGTTTAGCTCCGCACGCTATCGCGCGCATGACATCGAAGGTTTTGGTTTAGCTGGGGTTTGGAGCGTTAGGTTGGTTACATCCAAAAATGCGTTAGCGCAGTGTCCGCTTGAGTCGCGCGGTGGTGTACGGAGTTAAAACGATGTTTGTAAACAACCATCATGCATCGAATGTCAGGACAATTTAGCGGCCGCACAACATTTGATGCTAATGATGTTTAAACAGAAATACTAAGCACTGATTATGATGTTTCTTCGAACATCCAAAATGCATTTTTAGGAACTCGGGGGAGTGTAGCGGCCGAATGGTGATTTGGGCTAAGGACGACAATGTGAAATGATATTGAAATGAGTTGGGTTATCTCATATCTGCTTATAGGTGGCCTCTGTGCACTTGCGCATCTCGTTGTCGTTAATCCTTATCTGCCAGATTCACATTCTGACCCCCACCAAATATGTCCCCGTCCCACCCTCTACAGTACTCGCCGTTTGAAATCGAAAATTCACGCGAATAACGCGAATCCTCGTTAATTTCGTGAATTCGTTATAACTCGGTTCAAAATTGAGATTTTCAAAATCTGAAAAAAGCGTTGAACTCAGATCGTGGAGCTCTATAAGAATATGCTTTTAAACTTTTGAAAAGCCCTACTACAGATTGCGCATGCACTCGAGCTTTGGCTCGAGAAAAATTGTTTGAATGTGGTGCACATATAATCCCGCTTATGCATTATGATCTTTCTTCAGAGAGATGGGGTCTCAGTAGTTGCTCTAGAACGCGCCGCCGCATTCAACATGGTTCATATGTATTGTGAAAGGATCGATTGCTTTGTTCAGATTTCTGGTCCCTATTCCATAGCGGCCGCGTTTAAATGAGCTCAAAATGTACATGACTGAGCTCAACAACTCCTCCTCTGTGTTCAATGGATTAACCATAATCATTTTGCAGCATGGACAGTTAGCAAATTAGTTTTGTTGCTGATAATTTCCAATGTTGCTAGGAAGGTTTTCTCCGGAAAATCTGAGGGGCTAGCGAGGGAAATATCCTTCAAGCAGTTGTAGGAACGCTCACTTGGGTGTAGAACAAGATAACACCTTTCTTGTAAAAAAGAGACAGCGCTTCCGCCGTTGCTGTGGCTGTGAAATCCATGCCCCGTCAATGACCTGTGAAAAGACCAGATTTTTTGCATTCCCAGGATTGAGCTAGCAGACAGAAATGTGCCCGTTAGCAATTCCGCCGTGAAACAATTGCTCTCGAGATGATATGCATTACCTCCCAGTTGAAAACTTGTGCTTTTTTCACCCGTTTTGCAGGCCTTCGCCTATATGCCATTGCGCCACTCACTGTTCCACTCAGTTACTCCGCGCAAAAATCTCACAGGTTTCATTTTGATCGTTCGAAACTTTGCTATGATTGCGGGTGATTTGAATGCCTTGAATTCCGAAAGGACATTCATTTTGAGGCTGTCGTCATTCTGGGCGCCCCAAGACATTTCGCAGTTTGATTTTTCGTTTTTCGCGTTATAAATCGGTTTCAATTAAGAATTTAAAATGCAAAACAAACAGCCGTTGAACTCTAGATCGTCGAGATTCGATTAAGAATCCTCCTTAAGTTTTTCTAGCGTCACTAGACAATGGATTCGTCATGCACTGCATTTTCATCTCAAAAGTAGTTGCTCGCATGTGGTGTGTATCTAATCCGCTTATGCGACTGAACCGCACAAGGAAAGAAGGGTCTCAAAACATACTCCCAGGATGCCGCCACAGTACTCAAAATCCACTAACACTCATGTGAGATTAGATGAATGTTATTTCCCGAAATTCTTAATTCTTCATTTCGTTTTTGAGCCTGCTTGGCTTCTTTACGCGTTGCGCCTCTGCCTTTCAAATCCCCCATCGTCGTATTTCAAAGTGGAATGCTATTGGCACAGTCCTCCGCAGGCATCCGTTGAGCTTATTATGGTTGCACATTTTCCATTTTCAGAGGAGACGTCTTTGCAGAAGCGTATGAAGATAGCGAGGAAGCGGATCTCCCAGCGTGCACCGGTGACTCCTTCGTGAGGAACTGCAATGAAGACCATTGGTCGAAAGATGAGCGTTCCTTCCGGTAGTGCTGACCCAAAACATCACACCTCGTCATGCCCGTTGCGATCGCTGAACAGTTTTATTTAGGCTCTCCGCGATGAACACCAGATAGGACTGAAATGTGCACTCATTAGATCCCCATAAAAATGCCGTCGAACGGTATGAAAACTCCTTCGTGGAGAACACCTAGTTTTACCTTGCCACTTGATCCAGTTTGTGACATTTCCCAGTTTTTCGAAGGCGAAGTTCTGAGAAGACAACCGAGAAGGGAGGATTGAACTTCTTCTCCTCCTTCCTTATACGTGAGCTCACCCTGGCCATCCACGTGCAATTCACGTGACGCGTGTGCGTTGATGACTTCCCACGCACTTTTCGACACGATTAGCGGTGTAGTCGATCGGGCTGCAGTCACACTACGCGAAAAAGGTGCATCGGCAGTCACGTGCAGCTCTCAAACACACGCGCATCCATGAATTTGCAGCGTGGTGGGCCAGGGCTGAGGAAGCCACGGCCGATAAGGAAAAGGCGAATGAAAAACGAAAGTTGTAAGTGGTAATGAGATGTATATCAATCTCGATAGCAATTTTGCAATGGAGAAATCGAACGGTGTACCGACAGCCTCCGTGGAGCCACCTGGAAGACACAAATCGGGTTTTCCATTTCAGGGCAATGACGAGAGGAGCGATGTTGATTGCCACCACCAGGGAAGAAACACTCGATCAAGCCGAGCATCATCTTTTTCCAACAGAAAATGAAAGTAGAGCTTACTTACGATAGGGAAGATGAGTTCATGTCCCTCCCTTTCCCGAGTGTTGCCTCACAAATTCCCTTCGAAAACTGGAAATGGACAAAAATGGATCAGTGGCAGGTAAACTAGGTGTTCTCCAACGAAAGTTGAGTGCTAGTTAACGTTCGACAAGCCATATTTGTATCGAGGCGAAGGAAAAGTGACATAGTTTAACAACAGTGGAGGGAAATTCGTCGTGCTCTCCAACAGCTTTCCAACATAAACAACACGGGCTCTAAACATGCGACTATGATCACAAAAAACTGGGACGAGGTGTGTGTTTGGGGCCATTACTACGCGACAGAACGCTCATGCTCGTCGACAAGTTTCATGCCATTTCCTAAGAAGAGTCGGCAGTAGTATCTACGCTGGTAAAGATAATTTCTCGATATCTTCATAGCTTCTCTAGCAAAGAGTCCTCCTTTGAAAATGGAGAAAAGTGTCACATAATAAGCTCTACGATGCCTGCTGAGAACTGGTCAAAGATTTCACTTGAAATACAGAGGATGGGATATTGAAGAGCAGAGGGACACGTAAAAGCCAGCAAGCGTTCAAATAACGAAATGTAAAGTCTAAGAATTCTGGAAAAGTAAATTTCATCTATAATCTCACAATGGAGCTGGATTAAATTGAGTGGCGCACTGGGGTACTGTTTAGAGACTTTCTTTCTGGTGGGCGAGTCAGTCTGGCATTGAAGCGGATTAGCAGTACACCACACACGATGCGAGCAACTATTTTTGACGAGTGAAAATTTGAGTGAATTGACACAAATCCAGATGTTAGTGCCGCTCACGAAGAACTTTAGGAACCGGCATTCTATACTGATCTCGACGAGCTGACTCAATGCGTGTTTCTAGATTTTGAAAATTTAATTTGAAACTCGATTATATAAACGCAAAACAAACGAAAAACAAACGCGAAATCGTCTTTGGCGCCAAATTGAACAGACAGCATCAAACAATAATGTCATCATTCGTATCAAGGCAATCGATTATCAACGCGCAAAAGCACAAGTATTCGATCCGAAAAATGAACAGTGAGATTTTGGCAGCAGTAACAGTGGAGCATTTAGCTGCCAATCGGCAATAGAGGGAAGAGCTGAAAACGGTGAAACAAAGTTTCTCAACTTGGCGAGATAGTAATGCATAATATTTGATAGCGATGTTGCAGCGGGGAATTTAACGTGGGCACATTTCTGTTTGCTAGATCATCGGGTCGTAAATGCAAAAAAAATTCTGCGTCTTTTCACAAGGGCGATTGACGAGGGCATCGTTCATAGCCACGCACGGCGGGAAGCGCTCGTCTACAAGCAAGCGTATCGTCTCACTTCTACACAAAAGTGAGCGTTCTCTACAACTGTGAAGGATTTTCCCCCGCTACCCCCTTCAGATTTCGGAAAAACCTTCGCTCAAACATTGGAAAATTTCACCCAACTAATTGCTAACTGTCCTGCTGAAAAATGATCTATGGTTTCCATTTGAACACGAGAGGAGATGTTGAGCTCAGCCATGTACATTTTGAGTCATTTAACGCGCCGCTTTGGAATAGGGACCACGAAATTTGAAAAAAGCAATCGATCCTTTCACAATACAATGAACCATGTTGAATACGCGGCGCGTTCTAGAGCAACTACTGAGACCCATCTCTCTGAAGAAAGATCATAATGCATAAGCGGGATTATATGTGCACCACATTCAAACAATTTTTCTCGAGCCAAAGCTCGAGTGCATGCGCAATCTGTAGTAGGGCTTTTTAGAAGTTTAAAAGCATATTCTTATAGAACTCGTCGAGCTGAGTTCAACGCTTTTTTCTGATTTTGAAAATCTCAATTTTGAACCGAGTTATAACGAATTCACGAAATTAACGAGGATTCGCGTTATTCGCGTGAATTTTCGATTTCAAGTACTGTACATCACTTTTCGAAACCAACGCCTCTGCTGCTGAGACACCTACAGTAAATTTCGTGAAATTTGCATTTTTGCGCTTTTCATCAGCTCTTATCGGTCGTTATTACTTTCTGATCCCCATAGAATATGTTCGCGTCCTGGCACCTACATAATACTGAAATTATAACGGTCCATAGTTGCAGCGAAGCGCTCTATGAGTTTCGTGATAAACAGACGCACACACAGACATACTTAGCGAATTATATATAGTAGGATACTATAGCACCATTACAACAAATGAAAACATTGGAATAACCGTTGTATCCTACCAATGTCGTCCTAGAGGAAAAGACCGGGTGGAGGACGAGGGTTTGAAGAAAGAAGGGATGGGATGCTACGTGGGCTCTTTATGTGCTGAGGAAAGCGATTGATCTTACCATAGTCACAATGACATTCCCTCCGCACGTAGCACTGTCTTATATCTCTATGAGCTTCATCGCCGTCGCCATTTCCTCCTTATTGTTAACCAGTTGGCGCCGCACGCTTTGCGCTCACAACACAGATCTGGGACGAATTTTGATGGTGCGAAATTTTCGAATTTGGCCTGACACACCACGAATATCTGACTTCTCAGCTAAATTCCCATCATCGACGGCTTTCAACCTCGTTTTCTTCATCAACCATTATCCTCTTTTCCCGGTCTCCGGACTGCTTCCGGACAATAAATCACGTGGCAAACTCCGCCTACTTCGGTGCGTGCCCCGCCCACCAATATAGCATTTGACCCCCTTCCTTTCGCCGACCTCTGCCCCTTTTTTCACCGGTCTCTGGGACCTCTTGGAAGCAAATTACGATTGGAATAACCAAATTGGCATCTCCGCCTACTTAGGTGCGTGCTCCGCCCGCCAATAGCAGTTGACCTCTTAATCTAACCCCGTTTTCCCCTATCTCTAGGACTTCTTGGAACCGAATCGCGACACCTTTGGCAGACTCCGCCCACTTCAGTGCGTGCTCCGCCGATCAGTAGCAGTTGATCTCCTCTTCTTCGTCGAAATCTACTCCCGTTTTCCCGGCCTTCGGGATGTTTTGGAGCCGACTTATGTATCTTCGTCGCAAACTCCGCCCACTTTGGTCAAGCGCCGCCCACCAATGGCGGCCGGGCTCCACTCCTCCACTCACCTCCATCCACCTTTCTCCCGGCCTCCGGGACCTCTTGGATTTTCGTCGCAAACTTCGCCCACTTTAGTCAAGCCCTGCCCACCATTGAGAGCCTCCACTCTTCCATACACCTCTATCCACCTTTTTCCGGCTCTTTAAAGGCACGAGTCAGGCTCAGTTGACGAAACCAATCTTTGTCGTCTTTGTGCATGGCTACACACCCACAGAGACGTTACCATGCTCAGAATCTGAAACGGCACCGCGTTAGGGCCCCAGGGAACGTATTAAGCGTTTTCGCCGCCTGGCGGAGCTCCGACCACCCACCTCCGAAAGTAATGCGTGGCTGGCATAACGTCTGAAATAAGCTATGTTGATTGCCGTATCAACCGATAGAACGACTGACACCTCCAGAAAACTTGTTTGTACGTTCCTCGTTCTCAAGCCAGCCTCCTTCACTGCCAGTGGGAAAGATGGTTTTGTTACCGGCTTTGTTGACGGTTTTTCTCAGGTTTTTCTCCACTGTCGCTCCTTCGCATCTCCATACTCGGTTTCAATCACCATAATACCCCTTTATTGAGCCCGACTTTTGCCTTTAACACTTAACCGGCCCGAATTACGAGGACTTGTAGAAAATACTGTACACTCCGCCCACGTAATGTATGCAGGAAACACCTCAAACATTGCTCCCTTACACCAAATTGCTTTCTGCTCAGTAGGCTTTCTCCCAACCGAGTTATGAAATTTTTCATAGAGCACTGCTTTTTTAGAGAACGCCCCACCCACCGGGGTGAGTCTCCCTAATTCGATGTGACTTACCAATGCACACCTTTGCCCACTTTTTTGCTTAGTTTCGAGGTGTTTTGTCGCCGAAATCAAAATCTTGGTCTTCGGTACAGTTCGACGCACGCCACGCGCTCCGTGGGCGGAGCTCCGCTTGGCTGATGTGTGTTTTGTATTTCGTGAGACCATGCCCACCCATTTCACATTTGACCCGATCCCTCCAGGCGGATCCCGAGGAGCTAGTCAATTTCGTGACAGACACACAGAACAGACAGACGACAGACGACAGACGACAGACGAGGCGCTTTATACCTAGCAGGATCGGTGGAGCACACTGTTTTATTTCCAATGCTTCCACTTCTTATCCTTCGCTCGACCGAGTCAATCACATTCCTGTGGAGGATAACAACGCGAACTTCTGGGGGCATTTCTTGTGCGTGTCGAAGTGTGCGATGCTCTGAAAACAGACTCTCTGCGTAGTTTTGAGGACTACGCACGGCTCTTGTATGCTCGTTCATTCTTTTGTATAGTGGTCTTGCAGTTTCTCCAATGTAAAATTCTCCACACCCTAGACACTCTACTTTATACTTTACACACTTCATCTGGCACATCTTCCGTTCTCCACATATTGTACAACTTGCTCCGGTTTTCATATGGACGCGATGATGTTATAAGGCGTCGCAGTGAAGGTGGTGGTAGGAAGATCAGGTTGGTTGGCAATCCTGACCTTCTCCTGGCTCACCGTTGACGATCATCCTTTGACTTTTTCACTTTTGTACTTCGTAAACGAATTTTTTGGTGGACGTTGGGGTAGCAGGGTTTTTTATGAACAACTTTTCATAGTACGGCTCTTGAAGAGGGTCGTTCATGGACTTCAAAGCAAATTTTTTGCGTCTCGGAATCGAACCCTGTGTAGCCCGTCGTCCGGTCCAACCAAGCCCTCCATCAATCCGGGATCGGTCAATTGGTAACAACTTATCTGAGAGGACAAAGAAAAACACTGACTTGTGCATCGGCTGGCCCCGCAATTCGTTGCACAAGCCAAATGACATTCTAGTGCCACGAATGCACTAATGTTTTTTCTTGCGCTGAATTGATCAATGTCAAAATTCGGATCGATCCAATCACGACTGTTGCACCGCTGTCACTCAAAAATCAGAATGAATACCAACTTAATTACCTTTGTTGGTGGCACGACGGTCCGAGACTGCACGCATGCCACAACGAGCAAAGTGTGAGCTTTTGAGGCTTGTACAGCGGAAGCAGTTGCAGAAAACAATAGGTAGTCGGAGAGAAGGGGTGAGCCGCCGCACCGTACGATAGCACAGGACATGATCTATTTCCAACTCATTTATAGCTAGAACCCGTATGAATTCTATAGGAGCCTGATCGAAGCCTACCCTAGCTCGAGCACTACTTCATCTCATAGAAAATGAAGAGAACGCTGCCGCGCTATGGACTAAGCAATCAGAAATGGATGCGACCAGGTAAGACGTCATTATCATATGCAGTAGCATGTGTTCCCAAAGGTTTAAAGATACCCTAACTTTTTTCAGAGAGTAAATTACTTATACATATATTAATTTAGCCTTTCTCTTATATATTTCTCAATTTTAATTTGTTTTTGTCTTCCCTAAATATTCATTGGGTTGACAAAACAATTGTGGTTCGTCTGAGTAAGAGGCGAAACGAACCACCTCTTATTCTTTACACAAAAATTTTAACTTGTTAGTTTTTTTGTGGTAACCACTTCATGAGATTGATGCAGCGCAACTTAGAATGCCTGTGCGAGGTCAGCAGTCAGCGCATTCAATTAAAGACAAGAGTCAGGAAATTATGTGTGGGCAGATGCGTTTGAATACGACGAGGTAGACAGTGATCTGAAAACAAAAAAGAAACTAGACAAAACGCTCGGCAAAATCCCGACCTCCGTTCAAGCCCTATTTCAACTTGAAATGTAGAGGGATTGGGTTTGGACGAGTTCTCACGGACGGATAACCAAACTTGCTCCAGTGCAAATTGTTGGCTCTATGCCAGAATCGATAGATGTGGAAATCGGCGCAACCGGGTAGTTTCTGCGGGATTCCTCCTCTTTCTCGCGATTTTTCAGCAAAATTTTTTCATTGTATTATGTTTCTTGTTCATACATACAGTCGATATCCGAAAGTTGGGGTGGGTGTGTCACCGGAAGTGACGTGCACATGATAGAAGTGCGTGGATAAGCTGTTGCCAGTACGCTTTGCTGATAGCCGGCGATCTACGTTGGGAGCAGCTTATCCACATAGTTTCCATCAAGTACACGTCACTTCCGGTGACACGCCTACCCCAACTCACTGATATCGAGTATATGTTTGACAATGTTGTTATTGTTTATAATCAGTGAAACGTAGGCTTCCGATGCAATAGATAGTACTGTCTACAGTGATTTTGACTTTTGCGGGAGGGAGGCAGCCGGGTGTGTGAACCAAGGGCCGTGAATCCCCCTACTCTTGACTAGGGGGATTCATCCCCTCGGTCAGTTGGACTAACGACGCGTTAGCGTCGCGGTCGAGCTTACCTCGGGATTTCGGTGATGCAATCCCAGCAGGTTGGCTTTTTTCGCTTATTTTTGCCGTTTCATGCATTTTGTCACTTCTTCGAAGTTTTACCGCGCCTGCCCAAACTTCTCGAAAATTTGCTCTTAATTGGAAACTATGGGTAGGAAAAGTATTGAGAAATTAGTGGCTTCAGATTTAGGCTTTGTGCTGTCTTTTCCCTAGCTATGTCATAACACGTTTGATTCCGTCTTCTTTTTTTCATGGATTTCATTCAAAGTTTTAGGTTTGCCTCGATGTGCCATAGTGAAATATACAATTGGGGATACAGCTGGTCAAGAACGATATCACTCCTTGCACCATTGTACTGTAGAGGTGCACAGGCCGCAATTGTTGTTTATGAGATAACGAAATTTTACAGTGGCATCATCGAGGCAAACCTAAAAATGTGGATGAAATCATCATAAGAAAAAAGAAAGCGGAATTAAACGGACAAGACTGAACTACAACGCAAACGGGAACACAATGCTAGGAAAAACACAGCACAAAGCCTGGATCTGAAGCCACTAATTTCTCTGTACTTTTCCTTTCCATAGTTTTCGATTAAGAGTACAAGTTTGGGCAGGCGCGGTGGAACCTTGATAAAAGTAGTGACAAAATGCATGAAACAAATTAACGAAAGGCCACTGCTGGATTGCATCGGAATTCCCGTGGTAAGCTCGACCGCGACCTAACGCGTCGACAGTCCAACTGATCAAGGGGATGAATCCCCCTAGTCGAGAGTAGGGGAATTCATCCCCCTACGTTGTCTCCCCTCGGTCGAATGCAACAAGCCCCCGAGGGAACGTATCCCTTCAGACCTGCGGGGCTTGTTGGCATACGACTGAGGGGATATTCCCTTCATCCTTGCGGCTTTTGCATACGACTGAGGGAGACAACGTAGGGGGATAATTTCCCCATAAACTCTCTTGATCCGGGGGTATTCCCCTTGATCAGTTGGAGCTGTAGACGCGTTAGGTTCGGTCCAGCGAGTCAACCTCGGAACCTTAGAACCGCTTCAAAATAAACTAGCATCCTTGTAGTACAAGCCTGGTATAAGCAATCTAAGAATCCCTTAATGTGTAAGCGCAGCGGTTTTGCACCCTGATATAAAGAGATGTAGGCCTTGTTTAAAAATTTTATTTGTAAACCTTCAGCAATGGAATCACGTGGGGGAATTCCATGTCCCATTTCCATGGAGAACCCGGAGCCGGCGCTGGTGGAGAGGATGGTGAGCAGGAGGAGGGAGAGGGCGGCACAGAGAGAGGCTGAAAGTAACCAAAGGTTGATTTTTGAATACTGAATGGCTGTAATAGATGGAAAATTTATTTTATTGTCTTTAGCTTTTGTCTTATCCTGGGTAAGACTCTCACGTCTTCGAGACTGGAGAGCCTTGAGTGGTGCATCTGTAGATCGTGTGTGCCTTTCACCACGATCAGTGAGAATGTATGCTGCCGAGAGGCTTTGGGCAGTGACGGGACATGTAGCGAAGCCCTAAAGGGATTGCAGGACAAGGTGAAGGAGTCGGAACACTGCATTGTCCGCCACCCTGAATTTTACGGAGTGGTTCTTCACCCCCCGGTAATTACACATTGTTTGGTGGGAAGTACAAGTGTATGTGACAATTCAGGTGCTCCGCATGTTGATGAGGAACCTAAGGTATGAAAGAAAGAGACAGAGGGAACCAGTAGAAGATGAGAACAAGCAAGTTTCTGTATGCATCAAGCTGGTGTTTGAGTCACAAGATTCTATCTGTTCAGAAGCCTCCGATACTGCGCCTATCGCGCATTCGTTTTCTGGTGTTCTGGCCAGCTTGGGATGAATCGGAGGTACGAGATTCCGGCTTGCGTGAGGGGTGCCATAATGGAGGCTTTCCCCTCTAGCAGCGGGGTCTACGTGGGCTTTCGGGTGAGGCTCTCTAGCTACAGGTAATAGTCTGTCGTGCATAATTTGATTTTTTAGGCAAGTGGAGCTTCCGCTATCTGTGACAGTGAAGGGTGGCGGGAATCCGCACTGTAGTTATTTGTTTGAGAATGAAGTTTGAATGTTAGTGCTCTCTCACCACGTTACAGTTCCCATTCGTAATCTTCCTCAGCCTCCATAAGGTCCACGACCCAGTGTGGAGTGCGAGTTGGAGCTTTCGCTTGCTGGGCTGTAAGACGTCTCCTGAGGACCTCCTCCAATACATAGTCTCTCCAAACGTGTTTTGCTGGGGATTTCTGACCCAGCTTCGACTTCCTATCGAGGTATTTCCGCTGGATCTTTCGCTCCTTCAGCACTTTTCTTTCCCCGCTCTCTTCGGCCTTCTCTATGTGTTCATATGCATTGTGGCCATCTTGACGTAGAGCGGGTATGTCTCAATCGGGAAGAACTTCTCTTTTGGACAAAACTTTCTGTCCAATGAGTGCTTGGCCTCGCATATGGAGGTACCTCCATGCGGGCCAACTTTTAATAAGTCTAATTGGAAAGACTTTGTGAGGAGGAAGTCCCGGAACTTCTTATAGACCTTGCTATCCTCCTCAAACTCCTCGGGTCGTGGACCTTGCAGACTCATGCGAACAGCTCGTGTAGGGGCCGGTGAGGTCATCCTGCAAACAACGTTTCTTGATGGGATGAGATTTTTGTGACAGTTGGCGCCACTGATGCACGCCACGAATGTGCATCAAGCACGGTGTTAAATCATGCCTGGTTGCTGTCCACAAGTGCTTCTTCACCTTCTCCGTCCACTCTGCGATGTCACCGCAATCACCGACCTTGGCTGCCTGCAAAGTAATCATCTCTTTCAACTTTATGTTTAGGTGTTATTCTTACCTCCCTGAGCCGATTGCCAAGCCACTTGGCAAGATGCCACCCGTCATAATAGTGACGGATGACACCGAGCTTAGGTGCCAATTCTCGAATCGCAGCGCCCAGCCGACGACTGCGGTCTGTTGTCACTGACGATACTTGGAGACCACGTGCCGCCGCCCACCTCAACACGCGTTTCGTCCCCTCAACCTCCATGCGCGTGCTGACGTTCTCTGCAAAATTTATTTGCTTCAGTAGTACTAGGAATATTAGCGCTTATTGGTAGAAGTCTCACCCGTCTCTGAGCGATCGAGTACCTCGGTATGTAGAATCAACTTAGTCCTAGTATCCGCCAGTACCACTCTGCAAATCAAGGCCGAAAAACCGCGGCTATCGTACGCCCCATCGGTCGCCAAATGCAATCAATCACCCTGCATCGAAGATTCGTGAAGTGAAAGTAGTTTTGAAACAACTGCGTGCTAAACCTTATTCTTCCTTGCTATCACTTCAAGTACCAGCTTTTGCTGCGAGAGATATACGGACTCTATAGCAGGCTTAGTCCATTGAAAGACATCGTAGTAGAGCTTGAGAACATAGCAAGCTTGGCTTGCTGTGCCTACTCCGCCAGAGCCTAAACTCACGAGATTATCATATTCTTCAATTCTTGATCAATGAGTTAACACTGACCGGGTATCGTAGGCCGGTGGTAATGGCCGACACCGCCGCAACAATATTACCCTTAAATTTCCGCTCCCTCGAGTGAGCCACCACACGATCTTGACTCTCCCACCTTTTCACCGGAGGAGAGCGGATGCTGCAGCTCCCACACAGGAAGCGGACCACAGCAGCAGTTCCGACTGCCTTCAGCTGCTTCCTACCCACTGTATGTCCGCACTCTGGGCAGAAACGGAATAGCTTCAAGAGCTTCTCCCCTTTTACTAGATAGTATTTCTGCATATCAGCTTCATCCGCCTCTCCCAGGTCTTCGCTGTTTTATGTAGCTGCATTCCGAACTACTTCCGATGGGCACATACTCCGGATCCTGGAATCGCGCTAAACAATAGAATTAATAACCTTAGATCTGTGGATTTTCAAAACCTGTGCGTTTCGAGTAGATGCCACATCATCATCTTCGTCGTCCGTCTCACTTATATTGACACCTCCGAGGACTTCTTTGGATCCAAGGCTTGATTCAGAGCGAGCCGAAGGCCCTGCTACATCAACTTGGGGTTCTGATAGCACCTCCTCAAGCCCTTCCTGAAATTGGTTTATTACGGAAACATTTCACATTATGTAGCGGATTCTATGCTAAACCTCCAGCTCGTAGTGCTCAGGCCACAAAGGTGTTCCATGATATTTCCTCAATGCATCATTTACATAGGCCATTACATCTCGATCCGTGATGGAAACGTTGCTCTGAATATTATAGTTGTTACACGAAGACATCCCTACTCTGGAAATCAAACCCTACGCCAGTCATGCTATTTATTGCCTCCACGATGTGTGATGGTATATCTGAAGTATTGAAGTACGCGGTGCTTCCATGCGTAGATGGATCATGGTAGTACGAGAAGCGCCTTCCCATAACCATCATTTCAGCAGCCAAATACTGCGCCTGTTTGTGGGGATGATTTTTAATGAGGCCTTTCGAGAAATTCTTAGACTTACCGCGTAGGCGACATGTGAGTGACATAGGTACTTTATGGTGCTTGCTAATCTGTTCAACCAAACTGTCCACATCAGCCCTATCTACTACTCCGATCAACGATAACGTCGATAGCATAATAATGTTCATCGTTTTAGAAGGACTCATCCGTTTCATGGAGACCGCATTAGCGACTTGTCCACAAAAAACTCAAGCTTGCTTCATTTCGCAATAAGAACCTGAATTTCATACGACATATTCCGGCTTGTAGAACACTGACCAAACAAAAAAATGATGCCAGATCAAATGGAAACCTCGAGGAACAGCTATACAAATGCGCTACTGTCCAATCAATCATTGATTGCTCGACCCACTTGTGATCTTCCTTGATCATCACCTCTCGATGCGCACAATTAGGGCTTCACTTGTGAAAATGACAAAGGTGCGACTCATCCTAACGACCTCATCGTACTTCCTAGTACCCTAGGCTCCCAGTACTCCGTCCAAGTACCCCCTAAATTTTACCACTCCGTTTTTCAGTAAAAAACAACACGACTTTACATTTATTGCTTTTATTGATAACTTCCAATAATCGGCAAAATTTGGAACATCAGTAAAATTTCAATAATATCAAAACCGAGAGAAAGAGGAGCAGCCTCCGTTCTTGACCAGTAACAGAGAGGTTGAAGACGGCGGTCATGGATTACCGATTAAAGCAGATCCTGAAAGCACTTTCAACCATGTAAGAGGAGCAAGGAACAACGGGGAAGCATTGAAGTTATGGTGTAAAATTCCGTACCTCGGCAGTGTAGCTGTTTCAGAGAAGATGTCTACTCGATAAACAGTCGTCAAAATGCAACCATTATGTGAAAGATCACTGCGAAATAAGGCGGCACGATGTTCGATAAAATGAAATTGACCAGATCAGTAAACCTGAAAAGGAACTCTAAGACCATTGGAAAGTATCACTAATGCAAAGCATCAATTTATGTTTTCAAATGTCTTCCCATGTTATATCGTATTTGAGGACTGGCAGGTCCCAGGAACATGATCTGTAAAATACAAAGTAGGTTTGTGGGTAGTGTACGCGTGCACTGGACCCCCAAGTCATTGCACTTCAAACCGCATCCAATGCTATCACTACCCTGGAAGGAAATAGGAAAACGCGGCGCACTACAATAAAGAAGTGGTCGTCTCTTTTTTGGCACGCCCAGCATCAATTTATTCAATCACTTCGCTTTCAGCTGGAGTGGTGATGTTTCCTATCCCTTTCTATCCCTTACACGTCACCTTCACCAATTTTGCGCAGGATTCGACGGTCATTCCCCCCCAAAGCGGGTATTTGACGATCGGGGCCTGACTGAATTACTTTCGCACAGCAGTTCCGCTAAGCTCCTGCCTAAGTGCGTTCATGTCCGGAGTCAGAGCATAAGGGAATTAGCATTTTATCTCATAAAAAACAGTCCCGCTACCCTACAGGAAGGCCCAATAAAAAAAACTAGAGCAAACGCTTCAGGACACACCTTGTTGTTCGCCACGAGCGCGCCATCAACAACAGATGACCCGAAGCATTCAACTGACATCACCACGACCCGTTATCCGCAGATACCAACTGCCACCTTCGTTACGACGTGAATCGCCTCCGTGAGATGGAATCCACTGAATGGCAACATAGTTTTCCCGAATCTGGAAGTGCCAATATTGCAACCCTTTTAAAACACATTTTAGAATTGATCCAGAACTATTCACAAAGCTATCATGCTCACTTAACTCACTGCATGACATTCGCGGTTATGCGCGGTCGCAGTAGAGATTTCCTCCGCCAGGGCCCTCGATCACACGAGCTTCAGCAACGACAGGAACAGGGTGATGCTAAAAAAATGAACACTTACTGCTACAGGCTTCACTTCGGTCGCTTTTGGCATAAGTGTAGTTATATGTTCGCCCTTCTTGGAACGATATTTTTCTCAGAGATAATTCGCGCTCCTTCATTTCGCTAGTTGATAGTTGGGAAACTATGGTGGACTCTCAGACCCGTTTGGCAGTGATCTTCAGTAAACAGCTTGCATGCGCCGAGTTGCTCCTTCGCAGCATACTTCAGTGACAAGGGTGTGGTCCACTAGGACAGAAAGCGACTTCTCGCGGTTTGCAGCGCGAAACATTTTCCGCTGCGAGACCTCAGGTCCACCGCTGATCATCAGTGGACCTGAGGTTCCCGCAGCGAATCATCAGTGAGCTCGAGATTCCCGCAGCAAACAGCGTTCCGCGCTGCAAACGCGAAAAAGGCGCTTCTTGTCCTAGTGAACTACACTTCAGTGACAACGGCCATAGTAGTCTAGTCTTACCATTTCATTGCGAAAATATATCCATAATCACATATGCCTATACCAGCAACGTTGTACAAAACATTCCACGCCGCGGAAATTGTTGGTTCATCGGCAGATCCAAAGATTCCCACAAGCACGTGAATGCCTAAAATTGCATTAAGATAACAAGAACGTTGAAACGAAAACTCCAACCAATGTGGAAAAATTATACTTGTTGACATGTTCATCTCTCATGGCCCCGAGATAGCGGTGGATGAGGTGTACAACTTGTTGATTTGAAATGCCAACTCAAATCTATTCAGGACGATAGAGCTCTAACAAGCTTGCCTCGTATTTTTCAGCTACCTCCCAGATCCTACCAGAGGTGTAAATTTTCATCAGGTACCTTCGGATCAACTATGGAAACTTCGCCGATGGGGAGGAACGTTTTCGTAGGCGCTGAACCACTAGAATGGTGTACACCCAAGACCACTCCTTCACTGGATTTTGTCAGGTCTTCCACCGCCTCTCCATTCGAATCTGACTTCTCATCTGTCACTAGATTGACTTTGGTAACGGATTTGGTATGTTTTCTCTATCGCTCTTTTCTCCGAATTACGGGACTGCTTTTGCGTTTTCCTCGGTGGGTTATCCCCGCCCGACGGCGTAGAAGATTCTGCAGGACGTGTCATAGATTGAAAACAACACGATGTATGATGAGGGCCTTGGCAGCGAAAGCATGGTTGCCTGCTGCTGGATTCCTTAGTTGTATGAAGAGCAGATGCGCATAGCTGACATAGTTTCCTGTCCCGTAGGTATTGTGCTCGTTCTTGAAGAGTCTTGAACTTACCGCACGCGGCTGGTTTATGGTCACCTTTGCAATACATGCACGCTTGTACAGGACTCCTCCGGGATCCCATTCTTCCCTGCACGTTTATTTCGTTTGCCTTCTTCTTCACC
>MU869020.1:13635-28182 GCA_036418205.1 Ostertagia ostertagi | reverse complement strand
ACTTCGCCGATGGGGAGGAACGTTTTCGTAGGCGCTGAACCACTAGAATGGTGTACACCCAAGACCACTCCTTCACTGGATTTTGTCAGGTCTTCCACCGCCTCTCCATTCGAATCTGACTTCTCATCTGTCACTAGATTGACTTTGGTAACGGATTTGGTATGTTTTCCTCTCGCCTCTTTTCTCCGAATTACGGGACTGCTTTTGCGTTTTCCTCGGTGGGTTATCCCCGCCCGACGGCGTAGAAGATTCTGCAGGACGTGTCATAGATTGAAAACAACACGATGTATGATGAGGGCCTTGGCAGCGAAAGCATGGTTGCCTGCTGCATTCCTTAGTTGTATGAAGAGCAGATGCGCATAGCTGACATAGTTTCCTGTCCCGTAGGTATTGTGCTCGTTCTTGAAGAGTCTTGAACTTACCGCACGCGGCTGGTTTATGGTCACCTTTGCAATACATGCACGCTTGTACAGGACTCCTCCGGGATCCCATTCTTCCCTGCACGTTTATTTCGTTTGCCTTCTTCTTCACCGGCTTGTCCAAATAAACGTGGATCATCTCCTCTTCTGATAAAATGTCTTCCATGAGGGAGAAAATGCATTCTATTGAGGTCGGAATATCTGGGAAAAGGGCTCTCTTCTTCAAAAGGACTTTCCGTTGAAATTCTTCAGGGAATCTCGACAATACCTTTTTCGCCATCCACTGGCTGTCCACCTGTTCCCCGTTTTTCGCCAACTGCTGAACTATCACTTGAATCTGTTCGAAAAGTGAACGTTGGTCCTTCAGCGAATGGCTCCGTAGCTGACAGCTTTCCAATCTATTGATCAACTTCTGTACTAGCTCTTCCCCCGATCCGTATCGGTTATGCAGGAAAGCTATGGCCTTAGCGTAATTTTCCTTCGTCACATGAAATTTGCGCACTGATTCCCTGGCTTCTCCCTGAAGCGCATCCAAAAGGTAATTGGACTTGAAGAGTTTTGGGAGCTCTTGTGAGTGCACGTTTGCATTGAACAGCTCCCAGAAGTTGTCCCAGTCCCAAATATTCCCTTTGAATTTCGGTATGGGTAATGTTGGGAGTTCAATATGCCTCGGTTCGGGAACCTGCTGTGCATGAAGGAAATGCAACGCTTGTGTCCCAGGTGTAGAGTGGGGTAACGTTTGTTGCGCCAGATTCATCCCCTCACATGATTTGATTGCTCTGATTCGGCCTTAAAGCATTTCGTATTCGATAGCTGTCGCCAAACACTCTTCAGCGCGGGTTGCGTACTTTTCGGTTTCTCCTGCCTCTGCTTCCGTCTGAGGTTGCGGTGCTGAGTCACGTAGAACGAGGAATTTTGCCAGTGAGGTTTCCAGTTGTTTCACCATGAGGTCAATAGCCCCCATTGTTTCCTCCAGCTGTCGCAAATTTTCTTTGTTGACCCTTTGTGAGTCATCACCCTGTACCGCATGTAGCTTTTCCAACCCCTCTTCTGTGAACTTTCTTATCGCCTGCTCTAGTTTGTTGCCGTAGCGAGTGAGCAGCCGCTTTGTTGTTGCGATTTGCGCGTCCATTATCGACTGATGAGCGTATACGAGCAATAAGTCACAATTCCCGAACAGCACTAATTACGGTCAAGCGCCCCTTGCACAACTGTCACTTGAGAACTTGAAGCGACACTTGATAACTTGAAAGAGCAATCGTGCAAAAAATTTCTGTCGTGAACTAAATAGCTGACCTGAGTTCTTCGTTTAAGCGATGCACCATGAAGCGCCACTTGAGGTGGTTCAATCGTGTACTTGCTCGCCAAAAATGGATCAAATCCACGCCACGCGGTATTGCACTTGAAATCAGTACACGACTAGAAGTGGAACTTTATTATACGAAGAAATCCGAAAGCACGAAGTTAGACAAACCAGTACAGAGCTCAGCTTCTCAGGAAACGCTTACTTCTCCTTCGGTAGATGACTCTGCGATCCTCCGTACTGACTTGCAACCTTGAACTTGAATAGCTAAGACTTGAGGGATAACTTGAGCAAAATCTAAGCCAACGGGAAGAGGAGAAATCAACCGACCTGCTTGAACGCGGAGGCGACCCTTTATGTAGGGTTAGAAGGAATGTTAGAAGCTAGCCGTCGCCTCCTCATTCTTAGATCCGCAACGCAGATAACTACAGAAGCCTAATGGTACGCCTACCAATACAAAGAATACAGAGAACGATCAAAAAATGAAATGAATGCAAAATTACATAATCGACCAAAAATAAATGAGTCAACTCTAATTCTAAGCAAGAACAAAGAGTAATATCACGGTCGCCTTTGCAACACAAATTCATACGCCGCGTGGAGTTCACCGCATGCAATATCATGACAATGTTGATTTCGGGATCACAGTGTCCATTCTGGCGCATGAACCCGAAATCGCGGCGCGAAAAACCCTGGAGGCGTTTTGGATTTCGGCAAGAGACCCTCAAATCAATAGAAAGGAGGAGTGTTTAGCCATTACCCGTGAACTCGCGCCCTTCTCCGACCTCTACATGAGGTCAGGTCGAGGTTGAGGTCGAGGGGGTGGAGGTGGTGGTGTTCAGTAAGCACAGCTAAGTCCTTCGAGGGTGGTCGCCCTCGCGTCACGGCGGCGTTGATCAAGGTAGGCCTAGTAGCATATCTTTATCGATCGATACCGTTAGGTGGTTTACTAAGATATGGAAATAGTCTTCAGTATTGAGGAGTTTGAGAGGGCAAGTCATACATGTTCTTGACTTTTTCAGGCTCTGATCGTATAAGCATTCTGTTCCTTCTTTCACGGAATTGACTAGCTGCAGGCGTCACCTTTTTTCAGAAGTAGCTTTTCAAAAGAGTTGTTCGGATGAGAATTTAGTTGGACCGTCTTTTGTGTTATAACGGGGGGGGGAGAATGAGAAGTTCACTATCTCCGCTATAAACGGAATTTTACACGTTGCGAGACCAAATCAGTAACCTGGAATATTGAGCCAACGTTGTATAGGTTATTGTGATGCAAATTCTAGCTCTATGAACAAGTTACATGACAACCTTCTACGCCGAAAACAGAAGATTTTCCCACGCAAACATGGTTCACGGTACGAGCTCAGGTCGTCGAGGTACCATAGACCTATTACGACGTCCCTGAAACGCTGGTCAAAAGCGGTCTTCGCATATTCACAGCAGTGTCTCTGAGAAGCTATTCACCAGTTAACCGATTGAAGAAATTCATGTACCATCTTCAAGCCAAAGCAATTACGATGAGCCTCGTCGAGCTCGACGTTGATGGTAGATGACGTCATATTCTGAAAACGGTGGGGACGGTGAAGAAAGGCCTGTTTCTCGCTATGGGAGGGAACTGAGAATATTCTGCGTAATAACATCACCGAGCTGCACTTGGCGAGAAATATAGGATGATGAGTCCGCATGTTGCAGGGGGAGTGACTTTTGCAGAGCAGATTTCCCTTTTTTTACCAGCTGTGGCCCGGACGCTTTATCATCTGTTGTCCTTTGCCAATACTTGCGCCTGCCTATCCATGTCTTAGGTTAGCCAGTCGATATACGAAATTGATAAGCCTTGTTGAGTGTTTTCAGCGATGCTTTTCCTTTCTTTGCTGCCGACCCGTTTCGCATTCATATTCGCATGTGAGAACCACACTAATGTGACCCTACGGCATGCCTTCAATCGCGATCCGTGCCTATAAAGCTTCCGCTTAACATTTTCTGGCTGATATCCCCCTCGGTTGTTATTTGCCTTGTGCCGGTATCGCAGGTACCTTCGTGCGGATGTTTGTACAAGTATCCCAAGTTCGGAGAAGAATAGGAGAAATGAGGCTTGTCAGGAAACGCCAACATTTTCTTTTCTTGCAACAGGAAACAGCCAAGTTTGACATTCCAATTACGCAAAATACTTGGTGCGATCAATGGCAAATTCCAAAGAAAAAAAACTCTGTCGAATCGAGATGATGGGCAGTAAAACATTGACTGGGCTGTTTAGGGTGAGCCATGCGTTCGACTTCAGAGTTGGAAAGCACATCTGTTTGAGTGCAGATTTTCCTTCGCATTGATTGATGTGGCTGGCGAGGGTATCCAGTGCAATGCATGGTTTTGCTCTCAACGGGTGAGTAACTGAATGATCTATCGTGAATTGATGGAGTGAAGTAGTATTAAGTTAATTATAATTATATAATATTATTATATTATTATATATATATTATATTATAATATATTATATTATAATATATAATAATTAATATTATATTATAATAATATTATATTAATATTATATAATAATATAATATTATTATAATATAATATAATAATATTATATTATATAATATTATAATAATAATATTAAT
This sequence comes from Ostertagia ostertagi, assembly GCA_036418205.1. Classification (NCBI taxonomy): domain Eukaryota; kingdom Metazoa; phylum Nematoda; class Chromadorea; order Rhabditida; family Trichostrongylidae; genus Ostertagia; species Ostertagia ostertagi. Next base: position 23,848 of record MU869020.1, on the reverse strand, counting down.
AATATATTATAATAAGTTAGTATTACAAAGTAATAGTAAAAAAAAAGTTAGTAATTTATAACACTTAATATTAAGTAATTTCACTTCATTTCATTTATTATATGCAGCACGCATGTGCAAGATTAAGGATTATTAATCAAAATAAAAGACAAAAAGCAAAGCAACAGCAAATGTAAAGCGGAATAACGAAGAAACAGAACAAATGAATAATTCATTAGTGACGGTGTGAGATAATGGAGGTCTTTCTGGAACCAGAGAACAAGGGCGTTATTTGCACAACCTTGCTCATTTTTGAGAATTCCATGCCTGCACGAACTGTGAAGAACCTGCGCCCCACTGTTGAACGTGGTTGTCGGAAGGAAAGCTTAAATTTTTCCCCCCTTTGACTGAAGGCACTAGTTTAATGCGCTACCATCGATGTCAATGCGCTTATGAAGAATATTGTATACCATAAGAATGTCGTTCCTCCTCAGCTTAAAAATAGCGGGTCCAAATTAAGCAGTTTGTTCGTAACTAGTCCACGAGGTATGCTGGCATAATTGAAACCTAATGTTCTAACAAATAATTTTTCTGATGTGAACCATTCAGTACCTTTTCTAGATTGCCCAAAAAGCTTTTAGTATGTGGGAAGTAAATGCACGTGCCCTACTCAAGTACTGAGCGCACAAATATTTTATAACCTTTGACAAGCAAGCAAGGTCGGATCTTCAGTTTGAACGTCTCAAACAGCAAAAACACTCTTTGGTTGGCTTTCGCTATAATATTTTTCAAGATGATCCTCAAAACGCAGTTTAGTATCAACAAGAAAGCCCAAGTCCTTAACCGTATCAGTTGCGCGAGAACGGAACCGTCAATATAGTATTGCATTTTGGGATTGTTTTGACCGAGATGGAAAACTTTGGTTTTATGCACAGATAAAGGAAGATGATTGGTTTTCGACAAACGCGAAATTGCATCAATGGCTTGCTGAAGCGGATTTGAGCAGCTGCCAACTCCTCTATAAATCTTCAGGTCGTCGGCAAACATTTTCACTTTAACGTCAAAACCTTCAATCAGATCAGGCAGGTCGAACGTGAAAATATTAAATAAGATGGGAGACAGGACACTCCCTTGTCGGGACACCACTGGGAGCGCTCTTGACTCCAGAAAATGTTCCATCAACCACTACTTGGAAAGTACGCTGTTCCAGAAAAGCCTCGATCCATTTAATCATTCTGCTAATCCAAACTGTTCTTAACATCCAATTCTGAACACCAGTCATTGAGGAACATAGCTGTGATAGTAGATCTTCTTTCTCTGAATCCATGCTGATGAGTCGAAAGGATATGATTGTGTTCTAAGTGATTAACCAATGCTTTTTTAACAAGTTTCTCAAAGAGCCTACAGAATATTGAAGTTATACTAATAGGCCTATAGTTATGGGGATCAGAATAGGGAGGCTTTTTCCTAATTGGGAACACATAGGCATGACGCCAGGAAGGAGGGACAACTGAGTGGAAAAACATTAAATTGAATAGAAACTCGAGTGGCGAAGAGATATTGGCAGCAATCTTTTTGATGAAAATGAAAAGGGATCCCATCAGGAGTTAGAGAAGAACCACTTCTCCAATTGGAAATGAGTTCAAGTATTTGTGTGCGATTGAACCAAATAGAGTCCTCCATACATGGAGAAGTAGAGCCATATCGTTGGCGGGGAGAAGGGACAGTGGCACCGTTGATATACGCTGCTCCAAAAGTCTCTGCTAACAGTTGAGCTTTATCCAAGTCCGACACCGTTACTGTGCCATCGCCCTTCCTAAAATCGCTAATTCCTTCATTTCTATTAATGCGAAATTTAATGAACTTGTAAAGAGTAGACTTGCTTTTTGATTCAATGACTTTTTTCAACAGAAATATTGTATTTGAACAACTTTTTCTCGAAGCTTAACGAAGCCTCTTTGTACTCATCCCAGTCCTTATCTGAATTGGTAAGAACAGCTCTTTTATAGGCACTAGCTTTAGAATGATGCGCAGAGGCAAGATAGGCAGGCAGGTTTGGACAGTTAAGTGACACTTTCACAAGAGGCACAAATAAGGTATTACAATGCCTCAGAACGAACAAAAACAGTTCGTACATATCCGTACACCCCCACAGCTGTTAAAAGAGCCAAACCAGTCAACCGCACTGAGTACTCGTTGATATGTCCGTAGTCTGCTTGTTTGAAGTTGTACTTCAATACGAACCGACTTCTGTCAATGGAACTACGTATCGTGAAATGAATTGAGGCGTGATCACTGTTGCCTACCGGCGCAGCAACAGTAACCTTAGAGATGACATCGGGATAATTACAAAACAGCAAATCGAGAATGTGTTGCCCTCTGGTGCTACACGAGACCATTTGGCAGTAGCGGGAGTTGGAAATCATTTCAATGAATGAACTGGCACAGCCAGAAGCCTGAGGGGGAACAACATTCCATTCGATACCAGGGTAATTAAAAATCACCCATCAAAAGACGACACTGTTACAAGATGATAAGCTGAGTTGTGAATTACATCTGGGAGCTCTATAAGTAATGATAAGCCGAAGAATGCCTATATTTAAGTGAAGGTCGCAAGAGAGGATTTCATATGCTTTAGAAATACTTTCATGAAAAACGAGAACTGGTAAAGGACTCGTCTAACTAATAGCGCCACAAAGAGAGATTCAACCTGAAAGTGCGCCACACATCCCTGCACCACTTGTGAGCTCATGCTGGGCATGTGTCCCTCGCCATAACCTTACGAACGGAGCCACGTTCTTTTGTGTACAACTGTCCTGCGCCACGAGCACCTATCACTGGCAGCCCACATAGGCTGCCGTCAACGTGAATGTGGTAGAACTGGATAGGTGAAAATCTTGTGTGACGAGGCCACTGAAGTGGGAATCAGCGAATTCAGTATGACAGAAAACCAGTTATTCCTAAGTGTGTGATCCACCGCTCTTCCAGCATTCTCGCCTCTGCTCAGTCCTCAAACTCTGATCGAGTTCTCCGGGGTACATTTCGATCTCCTCTGCCCTCGTCTATAGAACTCCAAAAATGCCCCAAATAGGGAGGACAGTGAGGGGAGATGCACGGCATGTGTTACCGCTGCGCGAGCAGGGCAGGATAATATACGGAAGGAGCAAATTTTCACACTATCCGCAGTTTACCTCATATCTCTACTGACTTCAAAATATTCACGATCTCTCCCCTGAAACAATTAGAAGTCCCAGGTATTGCATTAGCCTTCGTAGAATTGAACGCCAATCTCTCTTCCCTCTCTGCCTCCCTCTCCTAGGCCCGATCCTCGATCTGGTATGTTCACGGATTCCGAGTCGACCATGAAACTAAGGGATAAGCGTTGATGTTTGCAAAGGCGGGTCTCGGCGGAGCACTGACCCTCGTTCTAGGCGGAGAACGCCTCGTTTTGGAAAGAAGAACAGCGTAAAGCCTACGGAAGTAGCAGTTCGGGAAACTGGTGCGATACGCGCATCTCTTACACCATCCTCGTCCCGAGTTGGTGAAAAGAACGCCTATTTCCAGTTCCTCCACAAATTTCTGGGTTTTTCGAAACTTTCACATAACATAGTGTCCACCAGCTCTGACTCTATTCACTCCTATATTGATAGCGCTACCCACCAGGGTCAAGCGAACCGTCGAAAACTTGCAATACCCCCTCCCCTTGAGGCCGAAGTCATCAAACGACCCACTTCACATACCAAACTATGAAAAGGTTCTGTAATTCTCCCCCAAAACTGTTCACAAAAAAGCTCTTCTACTACACCCCCCATCAAAAAATTTGATTAAGAAACACAAAAGTGTAAAAGCAGAGAATGGTCATCATTGATGAGTCCTAAGAAACCAGCAAGAGAAACGGAGCAAAAAACGACAAAGCTGGTAACTGAAAATGGCATACTATGACAATATCTCTTCTCTTTTTATGTCCTTTAGAAGGCTTATCAAGATTTTAGTACTACACAGCGTATGGTTCTCATACACGTCCCCCTTTCGGTTGAGAGGAGCCATCTGACAGAGTTCGGTGAAACTCCAGTTCGGGGGGGCACTCCATTGCTATCTTATCCGTAGTACTAGAGAGCAGTTCTTTGGGCTATCGAACACTACGGATAAGATAATAAGTGAACGACTCATTTCGAGCGTACTTTTGATAAGGACCGGTGGATGTCCTACATTCCACACTACCTGCCCACATCCCATCCACTTTTCTGCACAGGTGATCCACCCTGGAGCTCCTGCACCCTTAGCCCTTTGCGGAGGTGTCCTTTCTCCTGGTCCAGGACCGTTCCCTTGGGTCATGGCAGGCGGAAATGTGAAAACGTTTCAGGGTTTCTCACCCATTACACCAATATTTATCAGAAGTCTACTTTAAATGAGTCGATTACGTGTCGTGAGCCCTCTAATCCTTATCTTGAGTATTGGAGAAAAAATGGAGTGCCCCCCGAACTGGAGTTTCACCAGAGTTTCTAAAAAGACTCTCCAGTATTATCAATAGGACCGTACTCCCTGTTTTTTTGATGAAAGAAATGGAAGTGGAAAATCGGAAGGATATCCGGATAGAGGGGGAAACAGTCCACGCCATGGCTATACACGAAGGAATGGGAAAGCCTGTTGTGGCGAGAAAGTGTGAGGGAAAGTAGGTTTCTGAGTCAATTTTGTAAAATATGTGGCGAGTGTTCTGTTCAGTGTAAACTCGTAAATCTCCCTCCCCTCGTGGTTGACCCTTAACTGGTATTATATTTCCTACAGTAATGCTACTTTGTGGGATGGTCTTAGAAAGCGGCAGGCGCATCGTGAGAACAGAAAAATCAAGAAAGAAGTTGAGCGAGCATCTTGATGTTCTTCATTGGCTTTTAACGGAGGTCGTTATAGTCGAAGGCCTGATTGATACAGCTATGCCATCCAAATCTGCCCTACCTGTCCTATTTAGTCTAAGTGAGATTGCGAACATAGCTAGTATTTGTGCTTCTTTTTCTATTTCGAGTTGATCTTTTGCAGTGCTTCGGGAGACGTAATTGAACAATACAACATACTTTGCGGCTGGATGGCTGTTTATGAAAAGGTGAGGTTATAACTTCTTTATAACGAATCCTATAATTAATTTTTTTCGTGGGTAATGGGGCGTAGTGTAAATTCACCTCCTTTGGTGCTTTCCTCCTCCCCTATTATCTTTGAAGGAGCGGTCATGATCGAACTCTAGGACTTCTCACTTTAGACGCTACATAGTTGTCACTAATCTTTTAAGGAACGCTTCAAAAAGCTATCGCTCAGTGATGGCTGTCAGAACGCGACCTTGACCAGAATGGGAAAGGTCATCTTTGACCCGAGTTATACTAATTCGTAGATTCGTTCGATTCACCATTTCCGGTGCACGCCTCACCCACCTATAGCAGATGGTCTCCGTCCTTGGTTGACCTCCATCCACTTTTTTCCCGGTCTCCAAGGCTTCTCTGATCCAAGTTATAAGTTTGACAGCAAACCTCGCCTACTTTTGTGCACGCAACGCCCACTATCAATATTTACCCCCCCCCCTCCTTCTCTGACCTCCAGCCACATTTCTCCAGCTCTCTAAGAGTTCTAGGAACTGAATTATGAGGACTTGTAGGAAATGAGGAAAAAAGGACACGCTCCGCCTACTGTGGGAGGACCTCTACCTGCGTCATGTGTGCTGGAAACACCTTAGACATTGCTTTCCCTACACCAATTTTTTTCCGCTCTGTAGGCTTTCTCCAAATCTCGGTACCTCTAATCTGCACGCCACGCCCACTGTGGGCGAGGCTCCGCTTAGCTAATGCTTGGTTTGCGCTTCTCGAGACATGGCCCACTCATCCCACACTTGACCCGATCTTTCCAGACGGATATCTAGGAGCCAGGGATTTCGGACAGACGGACAGACGGACATACACACACAAACAAACGGACGCACCACACACAGGCGTACACACACAAACAAACAAATACACACACACGATAGCTAATTGATCAGCAGTAGATCGGCGGACGGCATACAAGGAGCAATCCTTGTTTTTCGGCACAACGCAGACAAATAGCAAGGCATGAAACATCAGAAAAATGAAAAATCTCCAGTCAAGAACAAATAGAATCATAATGTTTAGAAAAATGCACACACCTCCTGCTGCTCTACAATGTCTATCTTTTCGAATTATTGTACAACTGAAAACCGATCAGAGTTCAGAATCAGCTATGATCTTATTATTGCTCAATTTCATTATTATTGAAGATCCATAGTCACCACTGCCTCGGGCAAATTTCGCTGCTGAGAGATTTGGCAGGATCTGGCAATACAGTGACCACAGAAAGAATTTCGTAGTTTCTCAGGTAATGTTCGACTTAGAGCGATGGATTACGATGAGTTTGGACTGGGTTCATAGTGGAAGTGGAGATGCTGAATAATGCCCCAGTGGCGAAAAAAGCAAAGAAATCCGTCAAGAAGGCGCAAAATGGGACCCCTTTCTTTGCCCGTTGACCTCCGATAATGGACGAGCTAGCAACCAATTAGGAGGTCGTTTGCACATGTTATGCTGATAGCCTCTATCATTTCAGCAAGCATCATGCTTTGATTGATCACGCATCCCATGAAAAGTTATAGGATACACTCTGGAAGTGGAATATCTCGTCACATTGGCAATCGAAGGGCGCTGCTGCTGGGGCGGAGCACAGACCGTGGCGGGGCTCAGAAAGGAATGGCAAGCCTTGTACGCTGCAACTAGCGCACCTTTGACCACAAAAACGCAACATTTCGTTTCCTTGGGCCCCTGACTACTGCTTCCAATGGTGCATGTACTTCCACGCTGCATACGCACTTTATCGTAATCTCTCGCTTTAAAGCAACAGTCCAGGCAGGGTTTCAACCATTTGGTTTTCAAGTGGTGGAAACATGCCTCAGCCTGATTGGAGTTCATGGGAAATGTCACAAACTTCAAAACTTACCTCTGAAAGGCGTTGGAAGCAGTCGAAATCCTTCAAGAGGGGCGGATCCACCGATCCGTGGTGGGGCCGCCTCCAAGCAGCTGTGCAGAGCGCTTGCTCGACTAGCGGTCGTTGCGGGACCGCCGCGCTGTATGAGGTCGATTCCATAAGAACGCAATTGAAGCGCTTCAATTTCGATTGCTGGCAAATAGTTATGTATTTGCAAGCATGCATGGCTATTTGCCAGCAGTTGCAATTGGAGCGCATGTACTACGGGCAGGTTCGGACAACTCGTCCAACACACGTCTCCCTAAACGGCAGGGGGAGTCCCTGTCTAAGCCCCTGCCCGACGTTTTTTTCTACTTTTTCTTTCTCCATTGACCAACTTCTCACCTGCAACGTCATTATAGGTGGTCCTTACCCGCGAATTCGTTCCTGGATTGTTGCTTTAAGTGATACCAGTTTTGCTCCGCCCGCTATCGCGCGCATCACACGGCAGGCTTTAGTGAAACTGAAAGACCCATGGAATATCAGCATGAGGTACTCCATTAACCACCTCACTATTGAATGTGTTAGACCTTTCCCAGTTTCGCTGAAGTCCATCGAGAATACGCGTGATAACGTCTGGAGCTGAACTGGCATTATCTCACAACTGTAAACATCCAGCATTCTTCTTGAATTCAGATAATTTAGCGGTGAATAGGATTGCTGTCAGTCTCAAAATTAAAATGAACTATGCCTATTTACATAAGTAAAGAGCTAAGGCTTATCAGATGAGTACTTGACTGTAGCCGTCCACGATTAGGTGACTTTATTAGGCTAACGTTTCGGCTTCTTCGCCTTCGTCAGAGCCTGAAAAAGTCAAAAACAGATGTTATTCATTCGTGCGTGTGTAAGGCCCGCTCGTGGCGGCGTTTCTCCTAGCTAATCACCATCCAACTGTTTTGCTGCCTATTCACCTATAAAATTACCGTTTCTGTCGTCCGTTGCTGACATCTATTCTGGAGTGGCGCTGCTCTTAGTCGCAAGGGAGCAAAGTTTTCTTTCGTACTAAGTTGCGACAATAGCAGGTAAAGTATTTCGATTTTCGGTTATATTGTCTGTTGTCGCGCGGCAATCAATCGAGCCAATATTGGATTCTTGGTTGACCTCGCATTTGTGATCAGCGATGGATACTCCTGTCACACATATTCTTAAGAGTGGCAAACGCCCACGTGTAATCTCCCCGGATGGTCCCGTTACGTCGCCGGAACTGGTTGATGTTCTCAAGCAGGTCAATGAATCAAAGGCCGTTCCTGAATGCGTGAAGAAATTGCTTCTGTCAATCTCCAGTCAATTGAGTGCAATCATTCAGGAGAACGTCACTTTACGTGAGCGTCTTGAATCGTACAAAAGTTTAGAAAAGGAAAATGAAGTACTGAGAGAGCGTATTCGTTCTTATGAGCAAAATGTGGTTTCTGTTTCTTCAAACTCTAATGTTGCTGTCGAGAGGAAACGATCTATCATCCTGGGGTCCCCGAATTGCAAGCTAGTAGTTGTCTTGATAGAATTCGCTACGATTTTCAAAGTGTTGCTAATATTTTGATGCATTTGAATCTTGATTGTTTGCCGGTAACGGTATATAAAAGACTCGGTAAATGGCTTCCTGGAAAAAACCGTCTAATTAAAGTTGTACTGCCTTGTTCGAAATTTCAAAAAACTGTTAATAAAGCCTCTCTTCTCCGCAGCTTCCCCGGCAGGGAGTGTTCCTAAGGGAATCACTCGCAGTCGAGGAAAGGTTGAGAAGAAGAGAGGCCCGTCTTGTTAGTCATCGGAATGCTGTTGTTAATCGTGATACAAGCAATGTCAATGTTCCTTCGCAGGTCGTGGCTAGTGGTAATGATGCCTCTCTTACCTCTTTACGCTCTTCGGTAAACTTTTAAGACTTCCGCGGTCAAGAAATAATGAAGTCCGCTGTTTCTTTTGTATTAGGATGGTAAAAAAGTCCTGAGCCGATTTTTTGAAAGCTCCAGAACTTTCGCTTATTGTCGATACCTAGAATCTGCTACGTGATAGACTATCGCTGTCGATCATACTTCTCCGCAGTAGGTATATATTGCCGGGTTGCCTTCTTTAACTTTAATAATGATGGTGATTCCACAAGAACACTTTCGAGCGATCATCTTCAATGAATGGCGCTGCGGCACAGGAGCAGTGGGAACCGTCAACATTATCAGCATCGCATTGGGAAGGGTCACCACTTCCATCATCAGTGCCAAGCTCTGGTTCGCAGGCTTCGAGGAGGAGACACGGCTTTCAAAGAAAAGACAAGGTTGGGAAGCCCACAAAAGGTAGAAGACTCCACCGTTCTCGGCGCTGTCGAAGAGGATCCGGACGTTAGCACCCGCAGCCTTGTGATAAGACTCGGGTGCACCCATCCCACAGTCCTCGGTCCCCTTCACGACCTCGCCACAGGAAAGTGGTGACTCAATGGATTCCTCATGTCTTGACCGATAGCACGCGGTTCAGGCGGGTACCCATTTGTCAGTTTCTCCTTCTTTGCCCGCACCGAAAGGGGTTTTTGGAAGGCGTGATTACGAGAGATGAGAGTGGGGTCCTATACGATTCTAACAAGCACGGTGCCGTGTGGCTCCCTCGAAGAGGGCCTGCCGACACAAGCAAAATCGGACCTTCACCCCAAAAGCTGTCTCCTTTGCTACCTCTGGGATTCGTGAGGAATGCTGTACTATGATATGCTCCCGTAAAGACATACCGCTACCGGCAGCATTTACGCCAGTCAGCTCCAGAAACTAGCGGACGCTGTTCAAGAAAAACGACCGAGACGAACTTCTGTCCACCTACTCCACGATGACGCCAGGCCCCACATAGCTAAAGAGACCCGTGCAAAATTGGAAGAGCTGATCTGGGACGCGGTTCCCCACCCACCCTATTCCCCTGACATTGCCCTCTCTGATTATCACTTACTCATCCCCTTAAGGGATCCCTAGCGAAGAAAAAATTCACCAAAGGTAAAGAAGTTGGAAGAGCGGTCAGCGATTTCTTTGACTCTCAGTCTGCTCAGTTCTGGGAGAAGGGTCGCTGACCTGCCCATTAGGTGGGACTCTGTAGTGAGTAACAATGGTGATTATATTGTTGAGTAGATTCCATTGTACGCGGAATAAAAAAGCAAAGAACAAAAAAGTGTCAAACGGCTCAGGACTTTCTTACCACCCTAATAATATACGATGTTAACATAGAAATGCCACAATCACTTGCCTATCAATGGCCG
>MU869020.1:2188-13535 GCA_036418205.1 Ostertagia ostertagi | reverse complement strand
AAAAAACTTGTTCTGAGCAAAAGGACGAATTTTGCAATTTCACTACCGCTAGTCCAACAAGCGTGATACCTTTGCCATGGGGCAGAATCGCCATTTCCGTGGCTGACGATTGTTTCTTCCCAAAGAAGCTTGCTTTGTTCGAAGGATACGCCTGAGAAGGCAATTCCTTATTCTCGTAGAAGCAAAATACTGGTGACAGGCAAAGTGGAAAAAGGATAGTTAGCATTTCGTTTACCTTGATTCCGTTGTCTGCGGTATCGCCTTCAATAAGCGGGTGGTTCCAGCACTTCGCACTTACCACCCTCAACTTTGCTCCCGGGAGGTTCATTTTGAGCTGAAGAAACTTCCGACTCAGGCACAATGGTTCGTTTTCTCAGGGAAAGTGAGCCAAAGATACCTTCGTTCTTCCTATGCGATAATCGTTTTTCGAGCAGAATGGAAACGTTGACCTCTTCTCCCTGTAATTGCGTCATACAGTAGCTTCACGAGTAACAGCCATTAGTGCATGGATACCTGCTACGTTCCATGATGAAATCAAAACAGCTGCGTTCGGCAAATGTACATCCCCATCCTTTACCGTACCACAGCGCTTCATGTTCCCATTGAATCGCCGAGCGATTCACGCGATACCACGGACTTCAAATGAATTTTATTTGTACATTTATTTCTCGGTATACGTAGAAATAAGCCTACATGAACAAGGACATATAAAAAGTGAACAGTCAATGACGGGCATGGATCCCTGCTCAAGTAAGTACTAACAAATGGAATGGAGAAAAAAAGTAGCATAATAAAGCAAAGTTTGAGAAAAAAACAGGCTACGAACAAAAAAAAAACAACGGCAATATCAGCGCAAGAATAAAATATCGACCCAAAGCCATGAGTCGGGATTGGGTCCCGTGAGCAATTCCCTCTCAAAGTGAGAAAGGGGTGAGCAACCGAAGGGGCAACTCAAAACTGTGAGGCAAGGCGCTAACAAAGGGTATGGAGTTCCTTTTCGAAATGGTTTTCTGCATGTTGTAGGGGCTCATGCGAGGAACAAAGAACAGTGGTCAATGTTCCTAATACCTCCAGGATATCAAACGCTTGGCGAAGAAGTGGTTCAGATTTCGGACCCGGCGATGACAATTCTTGCAACATAGATCTGGCCTCCAGATGTTGCCGAACTAGGCCTCTAGAAGGGAAGGTCATTCTTGATGTTGAGGCAATTTTGGAGGCCACGTCAACACGAATTTCAAGAATTTGTCACCACGGAGGATTGAACTCTAGACCATTTCTTCCGCGCTGCTTTGACAGTCCTGGGGGCGCGTTTAAAGAAATACCATGGTTCTTTGTTCCGCACATGAGCCTCTACAACGTTGAGAAAATCATTTCGAAAAAAAAACGCTCCATGTCATGTAAGACTTCCTTGCGCGCCGGCTTGACCTTTTATCAACCCAGTATATTATTAGACGTATCTTAATCTGCGCCCTCTTTATCACAGACGTGTATCCTGCGTTTTCCATCTCATTGGAGCGCATGGTGTTCGAACTTTATATAACACCGGCGGCCTCATAGTGTAAATTTTAGCTTTTTGATTATGCTTTCCTGTATCTCCTCTGTGAGGGATCTTGATATTTCAGCAGTATGAAAGATCTTTCTCACATGCTTTTGTTGTATTATATTATCACGATGAATTGATAACAACTGATGACAGGCTCGTCGCTTTGTGTTTCACTAAGGGTTCAGGAATGTGACGTGCTGACACTGAACCCTTCATGCACTTGTTTTTCAACGTGAGGTGTGAAAGAATCGGAAGGCGTGTTTGATCTGCCATTGAAGCAACTGTCCCAGCAGGTTTTTACCTTCAACAAATGCATTTAGCAACTTGTGGCTAAGCCATCTTAAATACGGAGGGAAGTGAGTCTTTTCTGTCCTTCCCACCCCACCCCCCAGCGTCCTTAGCGTAAATTACAAAAGCCCCTCTAACAAAATTTCTCAACGTTTTCCTTCAGCGTTGGTTACCACGACAAAGTAATGGGGAACATGCAGGGCTGGAAGTTTCTTGGACTCGCGATTGCGCTTACATACCGCAGAGTACACATTCCGTTTAATGGCTAGGGCACCTATCTTGCGTCTACTTTTTCAATGGTTCCTTAGTTGACATCAAGGATCAAGGAGTACTAAAACGTACTTTTAGGGCTTCTGATAGACCATCGATTGCCTTCTATCGATCACATGCGAACCCCATGCCTGTGACAGGTTTTTCTGTGATTTGTTCCCTGTGTTTATTTGGGATCGGTGGTTTTAATCTCTATTGTTACCCCTTGCGAAAAGCTCCCGGAAACCATTTGAGCGTTGATAAGAGTTCCGGTCACATCGCGACATTTCCAGCAATGTTGCCAATCGAGAATTTGGACCCAATGGATTTTCCAACTTCTTCCAGTCCTTCAATTTGTCCTTCTTCAATTTTAGTCATTCTCAGGGCTAAATCAATTCTTATCCTCACCCTTTGTGGCTTCATAGAGGTGGCCGAGAGATAGCCTTAGTGGCATAGTGAGAAGAGCCTGAGTTAGCCTGAGCCTGAGTGTAGCTTGTTATAGGGAGCCTGAGTTTCTCTGGCGGTAGCCTTAGTGACTCAATGGGTTGAAAGAACCTCAGTGGCTCAGAAGAAGGTACTAGCCTTAGGACCAAGGAACAGTTCACACAGTGCACCTTGCTGTGGACCCGTATTCGGTGATCGCACTCGAACTCGCTAAATACGGTCACCTCCGTATTGCCGTTGTGCTAGTAATCTTTCCTAACATTGTTGTTTGTTGATTCCTAGACGTTTAACAAGCCTCCTTTTTAAGCATTTGTCTTTCACGCACAGCGAAAAGTCGCTTCTTCTTCGTACGAATTCAGTCTGTCTGATTTTACATGTGGAATTTCTACTCACACTCAATAAATTCCCAAAACAACCATTTCTTCTGGGAAATTTCATGCGTTGTGAGCATTTTTCCAAGAATAGCTCACCAGGGAAGGCCAATACGTTGGCTCAACTATTTGGAATGAGCCGTAGGTCATAGCGGTGTTCTTAAAGCGCCGAACTCAGAACTGCTTGCCATATCTGCAGAGCAGTTTTTTAACGGCGTTATTCGAAGCGAAAATTGTCCGGTGGTAGTAGCCCTTGCCACAGGCAGGAGGCCGTTAAATTGGATCTTTGGTCCGTGGTGCTCTCTCACACTTTTCGTCCACGTAGCTAGAGAAGATTTTCTGGCATAATTTTTGCATCGATGCCTGCCAACAGACGATTGTGTGAAGAGCATTCGAGCAGTTAAGGACACTCCTGATAAGGATGGCGTGCAAAACAGTGCCGAAAAACTACTGTTTCCTTTATAAACATCAGTGAGCAGAGAAACATCTCTTTGAAAATGCCTCGATCCACTCGGTGACGTTCTTTGGTCATTGCTCAGAAGATTCTTCTCCCTGGTTTGCAAAGAGGCCTTTCCCTTTCCTTGTCCTCTCCCCCTCCTATCCACCTTATTGCTGAGCGATCGCAGCCGCTTTATCTATAGAAATGTTGCTGCTAACAACACATCCATTTCGAACCCAGGACAACATTTGGGTTTTCACTGCATTTTTTGCGGTCCACTCTTTGCATTTGGGCTTTCAGGTCCTGATTTTGCGAAAGCAAAAGGGGTGAGGAGGAAAAAATTAAAGCATTTGCCGTTGATCAATCCCTTTTTGGGATGCGGCACGCATTTGTACATTCCAGTGGCGTTTGAATGCGATGTGGCCTATACAATGACTTGCGGGGCCAGCCGATGTACAAGTCAGTGTTTTTATCCTCCCAGACAAGTCTGGTACCAATTAACCGACCCCGGAGGGATGGAAGGCTTGGTTGGCCCGGGCGACTCACGACCCAGGATTTGATCCCCGGACCGCTCGCGTGGTAAGCGTGCCACTTGCCACTACACCACTTCCGCCCTGAATTGGCCATTAGAATTGCATATTCTGACTGGAAATTGAGATTTCTTCTCAATTTATTCCAGCAAATGCTTCCTCTGGTCCCGCTTTTCATTTAATGAGAAGGCAAAATTCTCTGAGAATTTGTTTATTGTCCCCGCGCTCCTTATATGTTCCAAACGGCAACTGAATAAGGATAGATCCCTGATCATGTTAGGTAATTCCACAGAGCATGCCATAAGATGGGTTTTGGATATAAATGGATGTGTATCGTATTTTTGCACTACAAATCTGGCATAATACTTCCTGTTTGTGCCCCAGCCTGCTAGCTCATTTTCACGCGAACACAAGAAGAATGACAGATAACAATGCCACCACGGGCAGGCATGGATACTGGATGAGGTCGGGGATAGGTATAAACTAATCCGAGTTCACGTGAGTCACACACAGACATTTTGTGCAGCGCTCGGCAAGCATCGAAGCGCCGTTTTCACACAACTTTTTGAAATAAACAGTTTTTTATTTTAGCAGACAATGGAATTCCTGGTCACTTTTGCAACCTATGCCGATGCTTTACATCGTTTAACCTTCAAAATACGACTTTTTTAAAATTGTGTTATACCTAATCCGCCTCTAACAACAACAAATCATCTATAGAAATTTGGCTGACCGTAGGTTGGATTTGTAATTTGATCCAAGGACCGAGCACGATAGCGGCCCCTTGGCCAATGCCAATCATCTCCGCTCAGATAAATATTTTTGAAATATAAGTGGGCAATTTAATTAACATTTACACATTCACATTATTTCACATTTCGCTGTGGAACAAAGCAATGTCCGCTGGGACTACCCTTGGGAAATTGCAAGCTGCACTCTGTAGAGGCGCTTCGGCTCCAACCAACTGGTTCTGCTCTAACGAATTTTCGTCGACTTCTACTGCTTAAAAATTTGGGTCGTGGTAGGAGTCACCTAACCTCTCCCGAACAATTCTGAATTTCAGAAAGCTCTAGCTTTGAATCCCCAACGGTGTCGTAGAACGCCGCGTCGTCCTGGCCGGTATACGGCTGATCAAATGCTTCCCATCTGTCATAGTCTGTGTGCTTATGTGCATCTGATACAATAAACCAGGGAGACACTAAAAAATTGCACAAGTATTAACTGACAATCAAAAGTTACTTTTTGGGAGCTGCACACTGACCAGAAGAATGCGGTATTACTCGCTTTATTAACTTATCCAGGTCACCAGTTGGCGCCGCACGCGTTGCGCGCACAGCACAGTTCTGCGGCGATATGGGATGGTGCGGCGTAAATTTCTCGAATTTGGCCCAATACACTTCGAATATTTGACTTTCAAGCTGAATTCTATCCGATTGCCCCATGCTTCATCCACCGATGGGCTTTTGACCTTCCCTCCTTCGTCCACCAATTGTCCCCCTTCGTCAACCAATTGTCCGCTTTTCCCGGTCTCGGACTGCCTCTGGACCGATTTATAAACTCCGCCTATTTCTTTGCATGTCCCACCTATCTTTTTCTTCCTCGCCAACCTCTCCCCACTTTTTACCCGATCTCTGAACTATCTCTGAGCCGATTTATATTTTGGCGGCGAATCCTGCTTTTTTGGTGTATCCTCCGCACACCATTAGGAATTCACTTCTCCAGCACTTCCTGCAGCTGAGTCACAAAGTTTTGTGGAGAACTCCGCCTACCTTGGAAATGCCCGCCCACCAACAGTAGTTGGGCTCCACTCCTCCACCCACCTCTATCCACCTTTTTCCGGCTCACTAAGACTTCTCCGGCCCGAATTATGAGGACTTGTAGAAAACGCTGTACACTTCAGAGCGCGCTCCGCCCATTGTGGGCGGGCCTCCGCCCACGTCATGTATGCTGGAAACACCTTAGACATTGCTCCCCTACACCAATTTGTTTTCTGCTCTGTAGGCTTTCTCCCAACCGAGTTATGAAATTTTTCATAAAGCACTGCTTTTTTGGAGAACGCCCCGCCCACCGGGGGTGGGTCTCCCTAATTCGATGTGACTTACCAATGCACACCTTTACCCACTTTTTGGCCCAGTTTCGAGGTTGTTTTGTCACTGAATTGAAATCTTGGTCGTCAGTACAGTTCATTTCGATGCACGCCACGCCCACTGTGGGCGGGGCTCCGCTTAGCTGATGTGTGTTTTGTACTTCGTGAGACCTTGCCCACCCATCCCACACTTGACCCGGTCCCTCCAGGCGGATCCCGAGGAGCTAGGGAATTTCGTGACAGACATACAGAACGACAGACGACAGACGAAGCGCTTTAACATGAAATACGAAGTATTATAATGACTTGCTGGCAGAACAAGTGCTAGTGATTTCCTATCTGCGCACAATTCCGCCATCAGCAGGCACATCTCAACAAGTCCCGAAACTGTGGTAGTGTGTTTGGCTACGAAAGTGGTACGTAAACATGTGTACCAAGAAAAGGCAAAAGTTGGAAGATTTTTTTCTCAACACGACCACCGCGGTGGATCCTGTTTACTTTGATTCGCTATTGGTCAAACAAAACTGCATGACAATCTTTGGATTGTGAGCAACAATTGTGTGCATGGCGCGTACTAAAGAAAGCGATCGAAGTTGTGACCTCTTATAGTCAGGCACATTTTAAGGCGGCTCCAAGATGGAGTGTAGACAGGTTGAGGACGTGATGGCACAGCGATAGAAAAGCGGCTCTGCCATAGCCCAAGGCTCTGTTTCCAAGCCCACAAGCGCTGACGCCTGTTCGCCGCCGTACCCTAGCGACTATCAATCCAATGTCGGGTCAATGACCGGCGATACATCACTCTGCCACTTGTCGTCGTTCTCCAGCTTCACGAAACCTATGAATACCTGGTCTGCTCCATTGTTTTGAAGCCATCAGCTGGTCTTTAACCTATTTCGAAGTCATTCCAGCGCAATTCTTCTCTTTCCTCTTCTTCTTTCGGCCCGCTCGAAATCAACCGAATCTCAAGAATTCTATCTCCATTTGGGATGCTGCCTATGGGGTTCGTGTTCTATGGAGCTGAGATCTTCAGGAACACGTTCCACTGGTCTTAGCACTTCTGAACATTCAAATTCTTTCTTTGATCCCCATGTCCTCCTTTCTTAAACCTGAATATTTTTCATACGGATTAATACTTCCTGTCAAGCAGATTTCTTGGTGGGATTTCCACTCTGTCTGACCTTTCTACAAGTTCGTTTTCGAGGTCTGCCAGCATTTCAAAACGTCTTGTAATGTTATCTTCTACTGAGTGTTACCAATTTTGGGTTTATGTTTGGCGTGACTTCTTTTTTGGAAAATGCAAGCTTTTTACCATTTCCTTTAAAATGAACATATTAGTAGATGTCTGGAAGACAGGAAAGATGCCACTTGTCTACCTGGATCTGTCTTTTCGCTTGTATTTTCTCCGTCCTTGGTGATGAGCCTTATATCCCTACGATTCCACCAATCCCAGTTGTCGCTCGGACACCGAAGCCAAACGACAAGCTACATCTTGTTCAAGTAGTGAGTGATTCAGTAAGAACTATTTTTCATATTGCTCAAAATGATGATTATTCTTGAATTCTAGGTCTGGCGCCATGGAGATCGTGCCCCAGTGATGACCTATCCAACTGACGTTCATCAAGAGGATGCGTGGCCCAATGGATGGGGCGAGCTTACTGAGGTAAACATTCCGCAAGATTTATTCAAAACAAGGTTATCTACCCTCTCTTTCAGAAAACCAGAAGTGCGTCGAGTGCAGACCACACACCACAAGTGACGACGGCCTCCAAGTAAATCTGGTTTAGTGTTCATAGTGATAGCTGATTTTTGGTAAATGATAGTTGTAATTAGTGACAACTGATAGAATACAACTGCAACAGGCTAATCATTTCATTGGCAGAAAACATTTACATTTGCCGTCGTCACTTGTGGTGTGTGGTCTGCACTCGACGCGATTCTGGTTTTCTGAGCCAGAGGATACTTTTAATAGGAGAAAATGATTACTGATATTGTTTCGGTGGTAAAGAACAGATTCGAGAAAGAAAAAAGGATAAGGGGATAAGCAATTGTCCATTTGTGATACGTCTAATGGTAAAGAACCCGGCACATCATAAGAGCAATGCCAAACCAGGGCGAAACCGACTGGGAAGTGAAAAATTATCGCAATAATCGGACAACAAATCTCGAAAGCTTCCAAGATTTTGTTTTGATGTTAACACGTTGGAGACCGCACATGATTTACTTTTTACGACCGCATGGGACCTCACTGAAGTTTTTGAGGAATCTCATCAACTTCCGATAATAAATCATTAAATCATTAAAATTTGAAAGAAAAAATACTACTATGAACCTCGATGCAGAACAAGCCTCATCGACTGAAATGGAAAAGAAAACAAAAAATAACTTGGTAATTTTTTTTACAAAATGTGGGCTGAAAGGTCTTACGTGGTCGACAGGCAGCCCACATATGGGCTGTATGGGCTTCGAGGTGTATGGTTTCCTATTTGTTTGAAAATATGAAATCACTGTTAATACCTCGGCAAGATATATCATTCCTTTTTGTCGCTGTGTAGAAAAGAATGCACATTGATGAGGTTACACATTGCAGGTCATAATTTTTTTGTATCTTAGAGGTGAGCACATCCCCAAACCCAGACCACTCGCCATTGTTGATTGCTGCATCTGCGCTAATTAGCACACGCGAATCCCTCATTCGGAGGTTATGTGGCCACCGGAAGAGTTGCTGTCCCTGTTGACCTCTCAGGTGTATTCGACAAAATTATCAACAATGGTTTCATAGACACCGTAGAGGTAAAGTTCACCTGTTTCAGATGGGAATGCGTCAACAGTAACGCGTTGGGGAATGTTCTAGAAAGCGCCTACAGTGGGACTGTACATCCTTTCTTGGCATAAGCGCATAGCAGCGGTCCGAAGTGTTGTACTGGTAAATTTGCGTAGTCGGCCTTTCTGAAAGAAAAACCAGAGCTGTACCAAGCGAGTTTAGGCACCTGTTTAGTCAGCACGTCTTGTCTAAGTGCGCGCCGGATATACCGATACTTACCGCGCATCTCGCATGGGTGGCGATTTCGCTGCGAATCCTTCCAGTCCTAAATTAACGCGTCGCGTTGCACGGGTCCAGCCAATAAGTCGATTCACTGCACGACCGGCGAGCGCAAGACGCCTTAGCGAATCGGCGCGTAACTTCGGCAAAGTCTGACATTCGCCCTTAGATAGGGTAACGTCGTTCTCTACATCCTCTTTGGCAGGATACTTCGATCTCGGCATGTGTAATCGGACGCTCATTTCTGCTTATTCCAACATAGCCGGAATGTTCTCTGGTGGAGAAGCTGGGAAGGATTTCCCTAATGAAACGAAGTGAGTTTGAGATGTTCATCCATAATGATGTGTGGAATTACAAAGACGCGAAGTTCTTAGGATGGTTTGCCGGTCAATTGCAATTTTACTTCACTTACGCAAAGCTCTGCAGAATCGTTGTGGGAAGAGACAGTTGGTGGAGCTGGGATTCATTGTAAGCATTTTACCCATTGAAGGAGGTGAAAGCGGAAATCGATTGAAGGGGCGCCCCATGGAAGGTTAAGGAGTGATCAAAGGTAGCCGTATAAGAAATCAAAGAATCCGCCGGTGGTGCACGGATGAAAAAAAAAACATTAGAAAAAGCGGCCCAGAATTGAAGAAATGAGAGCAGTTTTTTAATGTCCGCTCGCTCGCCCCGCATCCTCAGGAGATCCCCTTGTCTTTTCACTGAGCAGGTTTTCTCTTCTTTGATTACCGACATCATCGCGAACAGGGTCAACCCTACGTTGTTACGAGTAACAACGGGGGGTCGTACCTGGTTGAGTTTGTAGGGGGGGGGTCGTACCCACTTTAGTCGCTCGAAATCACGTGTGGGATTGAGGTGAAACTAAGATTTCGTGGGTAGTAGGCTGGGCGAGTGGAGGGCGCGCAGGATAAAAATTTGCCGTTTCAGCGGGCGTATATCCCTTGCCTTTTGAGTGTTAGAAAGAGTAGTGCGAGTATAGGTAAAAAGGTAAGTGGGAAATGAGAGGGAAATTTTTGGAGATATTACCGTTTCAGAGTGACTATACCCCCCCCCGCTCGACGGCATTTTTGGAGGAAAAAGTGGGCGGGGTTTTGACGGAAGATGGAGATGGTGGAGGTATGGAAAAGGGGGTCGTATCAAATCCACGTTGGGGGAGGGGGTCGTAAAAATTTTTCGAAAAGTAACAACGATAGGACAGACCCTGCGCGGAACCCTCCATTGAGCACTTTCTATATTGCCCACGAATGTGGTCGGTCTGAAGTGAACTACTGCCGCTACCTTTCAGCTTTCACCTTCGTGACATCAATGATTATTGTAACACTTGGTATTTGCAACTTTCATTTCAACTGGTCCATAATGCTCATTTCAAGGTGATGGTGGTAAATGTCATGAATCAGCCACAACCCTAAAACATTTCCTTTCCAATTTGTAGTGCCCAGAAAGCAGCACTAAATGATACCACACTGGCAAACTGTGAAAATGAGTAGAAGAAGTAAGGAGCATTCCGCAGGTAACATGAAGGACATTGCCATGAGTTGAAAATTGTTGTAGATGTGAACGCTTCTAACTCATTCTTTTGGACGCTGAGATCAAAAAATTCACAGGGAGCCTCATTACGTGTCTTTTGCCCAATCCTTACTGATGCGCTGGCGAGGCCGATTCGTGGATCGACTTTCGCTTGCGAAATTTTATGAGTTGAAGTTCAGGCAGGGTCAAGCGAGGCGTCGAGGAAAATTTGGAAATACGACCCCCCTCCCTCCCGCCGAAGTCCATGAAACGACCCTCTTCAAAAGCCGAACTATGAAAAGGTTGTTTAATTCTCCCCCAAAACTGTTCATAAAAAAGCCCTGCTACCCCCGTCCACCAAAAAATTCGTTTAAGAAGTACAAAAGTGAAAAAGTCAAAGAATGATCATTATTGATGAGTCCTACCAAACGAGCAAACGAGAAACGGAGCAAAAAACGACAAACTAGTCACTAAAAATGGCATACTATGACAACATCTCTTCTTTATTATTTCCTTCACAAGACTTACCAAATTCTAGTACTACACAGATTATGGTTCTCAATTTACACGTCCCCCTTCAGTTGAAAGAAGCTATTGAAATTTGAACAAATATTCAAATGATTATAACTTTCTTCAAATATGACGAATTTTCAATCTGAAAGCAGATTTGGGAGTTTTGTGAAGAGCTCTTTCTAATCAGTATTGAAATTACAAAAAGTTATAAGAAATAACAAATTTAGATCAATTAACGAGGAAAATTCATGATGAGCACGAGTTTTTACACTTTCCGAAGCAATAACTTGCTTCCTCAAATTCGAAAAGTTGATATGGCTTACAAAACTAGAAGATTT
>MU869019.1:51399-61986 GCA_036418205.1 Ostertagia ostertagi | reverse complement strand
TCTTGCAGGTTAAAAAGCACTGACTTGTACATCGGCTGGCCCCCACAAGTCACTGTATAGGCCACATCGCATTCAAACGCCACTACGAATGTACAAATGGAAGTAGAATGCGTGCCGCATCCCAAAAAGGGATTGATCAACGGCAAATGCTTAATCCTTTTATATAATAGGTGCACTTCATATTAGCCATGCACTTGGAACTGTGTAAAACGACTTACAAAAATTCACAAATAGTGGCATAGTAATCGCGACAAGGTAGCCAGCAGCCGTCAGCCATCTCTCAATGTCCAGCCACATCAGTGGTAACCATATTTCAAAATGATTCCCCATCCTACCCTTGCTCTCCAAGTATACCACCAACACCGCTATCACGGCTTATCAACATACATTATCCAATCTCACGCTAGCAGAACCAACACAGCTGGATGATTCTGCTGGAGGGGCCGCGTCAGTTTTGAATGAACCAAAAGTACAAAACGGACATGATGGGAGCAGGTTCAAGCGTGTGTTGCACAGGTTGTAGAAACTTTACGCCCCCTACCCTCCTTCAGGGGATCTCGATACGACTCTCTCCTCCAAATTCACCAACCACCACTCTCACCATCACGTCTGTTTCTATGGTATTTGATCCTGTGCCCAGTCGATCCACTCCAACTCCGCCTTACTCTCCCTTCGAAATGGCCCTAGATCGGAGAGAGGTAGGGAGGGGAAGGGGGAATGTGTCTAAACAAACGGAAAATCCTCTACAATTTTTTCCTGAACGTATGCTGTAATTTATCCTATTCTTACTTCATTCATGAAGTCTTCTCCAAAATCGTTCGAAAACCGTCACACGCGATCCCCCTCCACTACCACAACGACCCATTCAACTTCCGAAAATACGACCATATTTTTCCACCTTTTGACCTTCACCAGTCCAACACACGACCACCTCCAAAAAACAGTCCTTCCTGCACTCAAGCACGTATCAGTGGCATGCGGTCAGCGACATCGAACATGCTGGAGGGGGGATGATGCTTAGAAATATCCCATACACAAGAGTGCAGCAAGTAAACTGGAAAACGAATTTCTCTCACGGTCAAAAAACGGGAACGAACGGAGCCTGCTACGTAACAAAGGTAAGGTGGGTGGTTCGTGCAATTTTTATGGCCGTTGGACCAGAGCGTTACCGAAGGAACCACCGAGCTCACGTTAATACCAGGCGATCGCAGTTCCGATGGTCACTTTCCATGAAAAAACCCCACACAAAAGCAATCGAAGTCGTGTACCGTGAGTGGGAAGAAGGCGAGCAGAAGGAAGGGGCGCCCATTTCACGATCGGATGAACCCTTAGATTTTCGCAGTCCATTGTCAAACAACATCAAACATTTCAGGCCTTCCCGGGAAGCCTAAATATGATCTGGCCGATCCGATCGTCGAAAACGCTCGGGACAACATGGATTATGCCGGCCTCCAAAGAAAATTAGTGTTTTCTATGGTGCTTTTTGCTTTTTCTCCTCACTAATGTTCCTCATTGCACCCCTTGCCTAATGTTTGAACAAAATAAAGCATCAATTCAATCCCGACTCGTGCCTTTTAAGAACCTCAAGCTTCGTCCTCTCCATTACTACATACAATCGGCCACGGATCTCGCCCGCGTCTCGCTAGCCTACACTCAACGTGCATTCAGAGTCTTTCTGAACTTCCACAGAATCCAGACTACTCCTAGATATCTGCTTATTACGGCCATCAAAGCAGAGATTAGCCGAAGGGTCACTTATCCAAGATTAGCTTTTGAAGCAGAGATAAACATTAACTTCATTCTAAATGAGTATACACTCAAAGCTATATTGCTTTGACGTAGTTATTGGATCTGAAAATGAAAACAGACGTATTGCGACGAATCGAGAGAGCACAGGAACGAGAGAGACACAACCAGCAACATTCTGACAGCGTTTGTAATCGATGCAATATCATATGCATCCAGCCGCCTCTCAGGAGAAGATTATAGTTCACAATAGGGCGTCTATACTCATAACCCGCCCCGATTTTGGGGTCGACTCTTCGCGCAAGCGGCGAAGCCAACGCTGCGCCCCTGCTCCATTTTTGGATCGCTGCTCGCAACTTAGGTAGCGTTGAGCGCTGGAAGCCTGCGCCAGCGTGGGTTATGGTATACCATCCTGTTTTCAAACTTTATAAACATTCAGTAGGCTCAAGGTCCAGATGCCTGCGATATGTGGAGAGGACGCGACTACCTTATTGTCGGAAATAGCGCTACCAAGGACTTTTGTGAGTGTGCCTATAAGCAGCCCTCGTGGTAAGTTGGCACAAACGATAGACTCTAAATTCTCTGTTACCGGAACTTACTGATACTTTTCAAACCTTCAGTACCTGGATACCAAATATCGTTTACAGTATGAAATACGCAATCAGAATCCTCAAGTATTCTTAATTAATTTTCGGCTGCTATTCGTCCCGGGCACGCCAGAAACGCAGGTCGCACATCTTCCAGGTCGCTCTGCTTCGGGCTCTTCTGCGCCACAACTGGCCGTACATCTTCACGAGAGGGTCTGCCCATCTGGTGGGGGGTCTGCCTCTGGGCCTTGTTTTTTCCCCCTTGGGTACTAGTCAGCAGGGTGAATATCGGTCGAGGAAATCCTCGACAGGGGGGTCGTACCTGTCGGGCTGGGTCATGGGGGGTCGTACTCTTGGGGTCAGTAACAGCAGTGGTATCATGGTGCAGATAGGTAAGAGGGTATAGCGCAGCAGAAAATGAAAATATCTGAAAAAAAAACATGATATTAAATTTTCTTTGCAGGTTCAGTCGCTCCATTCCTCCACCTTCATGAGAAGGGCGTATTTGAAGGCAGTACAAAGAATGAAAGTGCATCCCCGCAAAGAAGACTGCCACATGTGCGCACGCGCTGCAAAGGCACCTCCTCTGCCTATCGCTCGCTCCTTCTCCCTTAATACCTCGCTGAGAATGACACTGTTGTTAGGGACCCTGTCGCAAAAACGACAACCGTGAAGGAAAAGCCCTGGGCAAATGAAGTTGTTCTTCAGGTTGTAGGAGTTACGAAATGCGTTTACTACAATGCAGCTTCTGTCAACTGGTCATGATCATATGACACCTTCGAATCGATTCTGCAACTTCGAGTGAGGTCGGATGCATGGCCTATACTCAGACAAAATTCGATGATGACGATTGCCCCTTTTCCTATTGCTTATGTTGGGAGGATGTTTTCTAGACCCATTTCAAGCGTTGCCAACAATTACACTTGCAATGGTGAAGAGGGAGCGGATTTTCAGGTGGCCGGATCCGTCCTCGATACATACTCGACGCAGATATCTTCTCAACTAGGGAAATGTAGAAGAAAGCTAAGAAAGACCATCAGAAAGCGCAAACCTTCCGCTTTCCAAAACTATCTTCCCTTTTTCAGGATCTTACGACATTAGAGAGATATTGCTCTTGAAGTGGCAAAAACTCGCGTGAAAATTTCAGCGTCCTCGACGTTTACTCGACGAAATTTGAGAGACCCTATCTTTCTGCATGGAAGGCTTTCAGAGCAATTTCAATACTTCTTGGAAACGCGAAATCCAGCTCTATCTAACCCTACCTCAAACTGCTTCAAAGGTTATGAAATGGAGGAATGCAACCTTTTCATCGAGGGTGTAGATTTCGACGGTTTTTTTTGGATTTCAGCAAATCTGACCCAGTGACAATCGCGCCGCAGCTGCCGTTGAATCGGCCTTTGATACACTCGGCTGTTTTCGATATACTCAAGCAGGAATCAAGATTAAATCGCAACCCCGTGCCTTCAGGATTTCTGTGCATTTCTGAACGAACCTGACTTTGAGGTCACACAAAGTTAATGCCTCTTTCCTCGAGTCGATATTTCAGTAAATACACAAAAGTGTGCAGCGATGAAAGACAGTGCACAGATGACAAGATGAGGCGTCCATAACATTATTTTGCAGGATTTTTTTTGATTAATTAATTGAATTAATTTGCTCTGTTTTGGGGGTCGTGCCAGGATCTCGATTTCGGGGGGGGGGGGGGGGGGGTCGTACTTCTGCGACCACGTACTCGACACGATTTTCACCCTGCTCACAGCCAGTCACTCTTTTCTTTCCAGCGAGAGTGACTGTGGTGTGAGTCTAACCACAATGACCAGCGATCCGCTTGTAACTGTAGTGCATCACGGGTCTTTCTCATCATACGAGCGCGAATGTTTTCATTGAGCATGCAGTCTCGGAGCGTTATACCGCATATGGCCCTCTCCAAGTATTCTACAGGGTTCAAAAGCATAGAGCGCCAGACCGGTCGACGCTAACGTTCCTAGCAATTTTTCACTCTACAGAAGAAATCCCAAACTGAACGATCTTTTCCGATGACTCTAATTGTAAGCTAAGCTTTATTCGCTTCATTCATAACTGCACATAGGATCTCTGTTCCAATTCAAATCCCTTCACTCACTGGATACCAGACGGCCTCTATAACTATCATCTCCCTGTTCCGGGTTCCGCTCAACACTTATGCGCACCTAGTACAAAAAGGTTACACACCCACTACCAGCATCGGAATTCGGAACACCGCTGCTGCACCACAAGTAGCCGAAAAGCCAAAAAAAGCAAATGAAGATCAGAGCCACTCTCGCTCCTGTTCACAAACCCGATCTTCCATAAGAAAAAATCCCTTCACTCCTGCAATTTGCACAAAATCAATTATATAAACATTTATGCAATTTCAAAAACAACATAGAGCAGCCTAAACGTTTTTGCAGCACATCTCTTTCTCATTTACAGTACATCATTTAGTACTGTTCTGAACACTTTCAGTTTAACTCTTAGGATTAAAGACCATGTGTGTGTCAAAATAGACATGAGAACCAGTTAAACGGGGAACGATAATCCACCGCATTGCGTGGATAATAACAGATTATATATCACATAACATATACATTCGAAACAATTTGCAAGGATCTAACTGCGCTACTAATCGATTATCGATTGATCAGCACAGTAACTCTAACTGCGCTACTAATCGATTATCGATTGATCGGCACAATGTCTACGGTAGGTCATGAGCGGTACAGAAAAGGGAGGATTCGGGGATATTACGGGGTGGGTTACATTTAATTTAGAACACACATTTAGCGCAAAGATCCATCATTGTAGAACACGCCGCTATACGTTCGGTCATGCACACACATAATTTAAAGACCGAAAACGCCTATAAGAGAAAGAAAAACAGTAACATACTGTAAAACAGGTAAAGTACCACACAAGCTGGAAGCCGAACTTGAAAGTCGCGCATGCATACGCTTTGACTTGACCGGATAAGGATGAAATAACATACATTTATAATAATAGAGGCACCTGGACGCGTTGGGATGCTATCATAAAGCCAATATAAGCGCAATGCAAGAAATGGAGATGACGACCATAATCAGAAAATGTGAAGGGACATTTTGGTTGCGTGTCGCAAACACGCTGCGCTAAAATACAACGCCAAACCTATACAACAATTATAAAGGACCAATTATCACAAAACCGCGACTATAACGATGATAACAATAAATTCAGGTAAGAGAATCGGTGAGCATATGAAGTTCAGAGGAGGAATTATGACGAATGACGACGAACGAGAAACAACAACGAACGGCGATGGGACCATGCACATGGAAATCCACAGAAATGCTTTGAGGGAGTTTTTGGGCAACCTCGGCAGAATTTCTTCCACTGGTAAAATATCACTAAGTTCTTCTCACAAAAATGGGCCAAGGAGGATCCTTAGTTGTGAGGTCTTTACTAATTGAACTCATCGGACTCTCACTGGTTTCTGCGAGGTGCTCTCATAGCCCATCAGTAAATTGCTCCAGTCGTCCGGTGCATTACTGAGGCCTGCTCAACGGTGATGATGGAGATTGCGGAAGCGCCGAAAGATTCGCTTGCTGCTTCGACGTCGGCTCCTGAAGAATTCAAAACTAGCAAGCAAAACAATGGTGAGCCATGAATGGTCAGCTATGTTCCAACTAAAATAACAGAAGAGTTGCGATAGGTTCGTGCGAACCTCATCGAAAGTTCTCCAATAGGCGAAGTTCACTATGAAAAGGCAACCCATAGAAATGAAGGTAAACGTGGACAATGGGGTGTCCCCCAAGAGGCCCATCGCGCGGCGAAGGAAGAGACGCAGACGCGGCAAAGGACGAGTCGCAGCGCATACTGTAGCGGTTAGGCGTCAGGTTAAATAGAGTGTACCATACTACGTCTCATATCGCACAGCACGCGCTGCGACTCGTCCTTTGCCGCATCTGCGTCTCTTCCTTCGCCGCGCGATGGGCCTCTTGGGGGACACCCTGGACAATGTGCAGGGATGAAAAAACCATGAGAAATGGACCCTTCCCTTGCCCGCTGATTTCCGCATTGATGCGACTCTCATCGGTGCTGCCCTCTTCAACGCTAACGCTCTCTCTGCTAAACGGCTAGAGACCTGCGGCGAGTGGTTAGCCAGTCGGTGGGCGTGCCGCGTCGATAGCGCCGCGGGGACGGCCATGCTAGATCGCCGGGGCATATCCTTCGCTGCAAATTGCGTGTCGGTCAGCACCCTTCGGAATCCGCCTGTCTTTCCATCCTTTCCATCCACTAAGTATGTTTCTCGCTGTTCGATCTTCGACCTTATCTCGTGAAAAACTTCCTTCATACCCTCTACCCCCTCCCGCTCTCAACTCAGCAAATAAATCGCGCATATCCCCAGAGAAAGGATATCGCTAAAGCAAATTGACAAAAAGGCACAAATGTTGTGGTGAATGGAGGAGCGGCTGATATTGGTCCAAATCTTCCAGTACCAAGCGCAACCAATCCGGGTCATAGGGCAAGGGTAACGCCTGATGCAAGGCTAGTTGTGGGACTACGTGTAAACATCCGGGCGATCTAAATATCCTGTCATTGCATCGCGAGTTAGGGGCGACGGAGTGCTGACCATCCTACAAAATTATAGGTGTTGCCCATAAAGCTGCAAGTCTTACCAAGTAAGGATTCTCACAGCTCGTAGATGACGTTGTGGTGTTACCATCTCGCCCTAATGAGGATCCTAAAAAAATGATTTTATTTCGAAAAAAAAAACTTACTACAAGCTTTCACGATGAATTGAAACCGTTTAGATGTGAAATTATATGTATCAAATTGTGCATTTTTGAGAAAAAAAAACAGTGAAACCCCCAAAAACCGGAATAATCTGACAGTCCAATGTTACCTTCTGAACTTTTACTGGTCGTGCTGAGAGGCCTTGTCCGATGCATTTGCTCAATATCCTGTTTGGAGCCACCGAGTTGTTTCACAGGGTGTGTGCTGGCCGATGATGAGCTCGTGCTTCTCATTATCGGAATAAGGCCACGTACCTGTAAAATATTTCTATTTTTATGACAATTCAAAAATAATGGAGAAATGTGAGTTTTCCGTCAATAACATAAAAAATTTGAACACTAAGGTCACGTTCATAGTTCGCGAATCCGGGGACTAGGATAGTAGTAGAGTAGGAGATTGCGCTGACAAGATTGGATACGTATCGATTGAAATCGCTGGAGAGTAGTAGATTGGGCGACTTCAAGCGAATAGATCAATACATATCTAATCTTGTCAGCGCACTATCCTAATCTACTACTATCCTAATCTCCTACTCTACTACTATCCTACTATCGTAATATCGCAATCTACTACTCTCCAGCGATTTCAATCGATACGTATCTAATCTTGTCAGCGCAATCTCCTACTCTACTACTATCCCGTCAATACGTATCTTTCACTGTCGCGCACTATTCGAATCTCTGCACTCGCGAACTATGAACGCGGCCTGAGCGTTTCCACTATTGAGCTTTGTGAACTATACAGCTCTTCAAAGCAAATTGATGGAATTCAGCTTTGATCAATCCCTCTACCTGAATGCAATTTGGCCTAGATAATGACTTGCAAGGGACAGCTGATGTACAATCCAGCGTTTTTTTTTTGTGGAGACATAAATTACCAAGAAAGCAACCCAAAAGTATGGTAGGCTTCAATGCCTGTGTGGAAGTTGTCTCAAGATCAAGGAAAGTGGCGCCACCACTTCCACCCTCTGCGAAGCTAGAAAAGGCTAAGTACGATCGACAAACAAAAACAGGTTCGTAAAGATACTAGCTTGAAGCTAACGAGGTAGGCTGAAAGCAACTTTTTGACGCTCACAACCACTGCGCTCATGCTCCATCGTGTTTCAACCTAAATTTTTTATAAGGCACATCTGAGATTACCCTTTTTGTCACTACTTAGTGAGGCAGCAGGGAAGCGTCCCAACAAGAGAAAATTTGAAATCACGCACCCGTTCTCCTGCCGACTGATTGTGTGCTCCACCTTGGGGTTGTAAGTCGATAAAGCTCTGCAGTTCATGAACCGAGCCTGGTCCCATATGAACAATATGCATGAAGTCACTTGGACCAGATATAGGAAGATTACTTCGCCTATCGCCCGGCCTGAAATGAATTAATACTTAGAATTTGGTGCAAGCATTGTGAGAACAATACTCCTTCAGACAAGGATTTTTCGACTCAAAGAATAGATAGATCTGTATTCACCGTGATTCATCCTTTCCCGGCACGCGAACGGAGAATTTCCGTTTTCCTTGTTTCCTCTTTGGAAGCGAAGTTGATGAATTGCTTGCCATTGAGTGAGGTACATATAACGAATCTTCATCTAAACTCAGGAGACTTAATTTGCGACTCATTTATACCCTCCGAAATATTTTTTCGCAGCCAAACTTCTAAGAGGAATACAAAACAAACGCTGTCGTAAAAAAAAACTCAGATGACCAATACCAACATTAGGTGAACTCAAAGGAATCGAATTGTGGACCGTGTTAGAGCTATGGACCACCTAATCAAACATGGGGAGGTGTGAACAGTTTGCCAGGAATAGCAAGAAAGCAAAATTACTGAATTTCTATGACCTAACTGTTTTTACTGCGCTCGAATATACAAGTAAATGGGCAAATGGGGCTGTAAGGGAAGAAAAAAGGAACTGTCGGAAACACTGAAAATTCAGGCGCCTTTTATTCTGGAAGATGAAAAAAAGTCTACTAACATGCGATGGTAATGAACTACAGGTGGTACTGAAATGACGTGAGAACGAACTCCAGAAAAGAACATAGAATGTGTGAGACGCAGACATCAACGCACATGTAACGGCATACGTGTATAGATATGTAGTGAGTACGCTTGCAAGTCATAACTCTGCTGTAACGCAAAAAGGCACTACCTGCTGTGCACCAAGCTACCTCATTCGCGGAGCTGTTCTTCGATAAAACAGTCGCGTAATGTGCCTTCAAACAATGCTACTTAGAACAGCGGCGAAGAAAACTGAAATGGTGCAATACGTCTATTGGCGCCTTTGACGCTTGTTTGAATCCACCGAATTCATGACTGCTTTCTTGACTTTACTGCTAGATTACTATTGTTCGCCGAAAACTTTCATGGTGACTGCTTGAAAACCACTTCCTACCAGGAGGCTAGTCATCATGGGAATGGACTTGTAATTTAGGAAAACTCTGGAGGCAGGACTCCTTCAAGAGCCCCTATTTGAAAACCTAGATCCACGGCACTAAGGTAGTTCTATCTTAGCCAATTTGATAACAGCTTTTAAAAACGCACCAGAAAGTACGTCACACAGCATCACAACGAACGGCGCATCGTTCACCACACACAATGAGAGAAGACCATTCGATGTAAGAGGAAAGGCAGTCCTGCAAAAATTTTCGTGCAAATTTAAACGTTTGGAGATCCTTCTCGTACAAACTCGTGAAATCGAAGTTAATTACGAAAATTACACGTGAGCACAATCTAATCGTAAGTGTATTGTGATAATTAAAGCCCTACTTCAAAACATTCACATAACTCAAAAAGATTGAGCTACTAAGCTGTTAATTATTAACGTGGCTTTAAATTGAATGAAGTCCGATCGACAATCAGTTAGTCTAAGATGTGCCATGAATCCGACTTCCATACGCTTACTTTCTTCTCTCACATGTCCAATGAAATGCGACATTTCATTACCACAAGTTTCCTAAGTTCTGCTTTTACCTGAGGTTGATCGTCTGAATCCACTCGGCCGACATCACATTGAAGACATCGATCTGATTTTCAGAGTATACACATAGATGAGGGCTCAGGTGGGCGAAGCCTCCAGGTCGTGGTGCCGATGGGAACATCAGTTCTTGCGATCGACTTCTTCGGCCTGGAATTCATACCATTCTCTTATAATCTGTGTATCAATCAAACATGCTCGCATTCAATTAAAGCAACAGTCCCAGCAGGGTTTTTACCTTCGACACTAATGGTGTGGAACGATGCGCTAGCCCTAGTCAAGAACATAAGTGTGACTGAACAAAAACTCACCTTGGAAAGCCGCTAGAAAAAGAGCTGAACGGCTTCGAAGTAACTCCCTTTCTAGCGGCTTTCCAAGGTGAGGTTCAGTCACACTTCTTATGCTCTTGACTAGTGCTAGCGCAACGTTCCACGACATTAGTGTCGAAGGGTAAAAACCCTGCTGGGACTGTTGCTTTAAAACAGCAAGAACAAATTCC
>MU869019.1:19949-32029 GCA_036418205.1 Ostertagia ostertagi | reverse complement strand
GGTTCCTGCAATTAGAATATCTCTCATGAATGGTTGCTCACTTCAAAAAAAAACCATATTGCGTTTGGGCCGATACAACGGTACGGCAAAGAGCACTGTTCGAAACATATTCTCACGTTTGGCGTGGTACAATCACAAAGAAAAACTGTGGAAATTAGATTGCTAAATGACGACAAAACACAAAAGAAGACTTGATTTTGCGCTACAAACAATTATTCCAGAACAAAAATTCTTAATCTTTCAAATGCTATTAGGTCGCAAAACTCTGCAAAAATACGATCCGAGGCACAACTATATTTTTTCCAAAAATGTCCAACGAAAGAAGTCTCACCATCAGGTAGTAGCCGAAGACAGCTACCAAAATCAGCCAGCCGTATATGTCCATGTATGTCAAGAAGAACATTATCTGGTTTCACATCACTAAAACAAAACCAATGTTAAAGCAGAAATATTAATTATATAAGAGCATACCGATGGACATATCCCAAATTGTGAATGGAATCAATGGCGAGCACCATTTCCGCGATATAAAACCGGGCCATGGTTTCAGGAATGCGATCTTCGAATTTCGACAACAGCGTCAACATATCTCCGCCAACATAGTAGTCCATGACGAAATACTAAACAATTTTGTGGAGTGAGGTTTTCTATTATTAAAACCTTCCTAATTTTTCGTCCCGCATGCAAAGTGGAAGCACGACACTGCAAAGCTGCCTACCAGATTTTTTTCGTCTTGGAATGCAAAGTGTAGGCTAGTTATCCAACGACGGTCGCCGTAGACGAGCACATCTCGTTCTTCTCGGAAACATGCCGTTTCTGCTCGCTTCAACATCTCCCACTTGTTGAGAATCTTCATGGCATAGATCTAAAACAAATTACCTTCACAATTCCATCGCTTTTTGGAAGCCGTTGAGAGAAAAGAAAACGCTCAAAGAAAGGAGAAAGGAGAAGAATTGTCAGAAATCGACAAATGAACGGCAACTAAAGAAATCATGAAGGGCTACAAATAGATTACTGAAATGACATCAAATGTTCACCTCTCCAACACCACGCATTCTTACAACGGCCACTTCGCCGAAGGCTCCCTTTCCAATTACTTTCAAGAGCTCGAAATCGTCGCGGCATAATCGCAGCTCTTTAGCTTGCGTTACGACGGGTTTCACTGAAATGCGCCTCTGTAATATTAATGCCAACATCAAGGTGTAAAATAAATCAAAAAAGAATCTTAAAGAGATAAATAGGTGAAAGCTTGTTATTCGTATGCTGATAGTGAGCTGAATGAAAATTTTCAATGCCTATTTTAAAAAATCGAAAAAGCATTGAAAAATTGAATAAAGAAAGAGATCTCGCAAACAACTACCGGAACTGTCATAGTAGAAGTTATCCCAAAACTCTTCCTTCCGTAACGACCCGCTTTCCAGAGCTGGCTCAATCAATATTTCAATTATACCCTTCGCAGAAGACGAACTGTAGAATTTCATAAGAAAGGAATGCAACAAAGAAGCACAGGTCCAGCTTCTAGGAAGAATGAGTCTTTTTCGAGACAATCACCCCGAAAGAACTGCAAAAAGCGGACCGGTCAGATAAGCTCATCAACAAATCGAAGGCGGCCGTTAGCAAACCGGAACCTTCTAATTTGATTAGACATGTCTTTTCCTTACAACTAAGCTCTGAAACCTGAAACATTTCTAGGAAGGTTCCATATGAAACTCTAGTACTTCTAATTGCGGTCCCAGACTCCCTGACCACCAACCTTGAAGTGAATCCCATAACGGAATTTAAGATAAACCTGCATTTATGACTCGCGGCTTCGCTTAACGCTTTTGGATCATCTCCATACATTCAAAAATTTTCTAAAGGAGAAAGATTCTCCCTTGAAATTGTTTATTTGAACTTTGCCTTAACAAGTTTTGGCCTTGCCACACAAAATGATTCAGAGCCTAGCGATCCGTCCCTCTAACATTAAACGTAGATGCAGAAAAGGGAAACATTGACATAAAGCACGTTCGAATTTCTAATTGTCTTCATGCATCATTGCAAATAAAAAACATGTAAGTGGCAACGATCTGCCAAGCGAAGCGACACCCTGACTTCACTGGTTCAAGCACTTTAAACAAATTATACATACCAGAGTCTGTAACGTGAATAACGCCTAATTTGAAATCTTGAGCTGAAAGTGCGAACGATTGTTAATTGAAATTAAGAGTTAGAAATACGAAGCTTCAAACCCTAATGCGAAAATATTAGGCCACAATATGAGCGAAAAATTTCATATGCCACCAATATGTAGCAAAAAATTCTCCTACCCAGCCTCTCTAAATCTGCAGCAAAACTATTTCTTTCTTATCACTTTTGCACAGCTCCATTTTTCGGGAACCTATTTCAGATGTAAAATTTTCAATTTATCAGACTCCAACAGGTTTGTCTAGGTTTCTAGCATGAATACACACTATTCTCAACTTAGGCTGGGCAAACAAAGGGGATACAAAACCTACAAAAACAAGACCGCTTTAGTTGGGTGGCTATTGCCTGGTACCCCATGAATAAAAACTATTGGTTCAGAACAAGAGAACACATTAAAGACAGGTGAAATGACAAAAAACTATTGTTCGAGCTTGTCCACGAAACAAATGTTTAGCAACAACAATAACCACAACGAAACTCGAAAAACATGCAAGCTGTGTCAACTACCACCTCGTCAGCTAAAACATAATTTCGCGGGTTCTACATTCCTTTGTATCACCTTCGGTAATTCCACCAACTCACAGTTACAGAAGAAGGAGTGAATGTTTACGGATCACTAGGAGAAGTCTTAAATTTGTTGGAAAAACAACTGTTAACAATCAGAAAGCAGATAAAATTGTAATAAACGTAAGAATCAAAGAAAAACCATAAAAGCTAATACTGTATAAAGAGGAATGAAACTGACCAGATTCAACAAATTCAGCTACACACTTTTCCTTCCGCAATGTGCTGCTGCAGCACTCATCATATAAACAGATGAGGGTGTCTGAAAAAAGGCTCTATATTTACTCAAATAATCATCTCCTCTTCAAAATTTTCATGGATCCCAGGAACTATGACCATAACACTTGTCTGGTGGTGAAATATGGCTTATTGGGTTTGAATTTACAGGAATTTTGAAACTGCACAAAAGAGTATGCTGTTCCAAAGAGCATGCAGCTGTCCTTAACCGCTACTAACTTTAACATGATCGATATAGTGAATTTCCTAGATAACATACGCTGCAGTAAGAAATATTCGTAGTTTGTTAGCATAGACAACTCATAAAATGGGGTAATCGCCTCGTAAAAACTGTTATGAGGCTCTCCAAACATTCGACCCGAGCCAAAGACATAAAGCGATAGACTATGAAAAGGAAACGCAAACAAACAAATGATTCCTTCGATACATACCGAGGAGTGCTTCGAAAGACAAAGCGGTACTGCTCTTGGACGGTCCATCCAGATAGCTGGCCTCAAGCCTTGACAGCCGGCCCACCCCACCGCTGTCTTCCGCCTCGGCCATCTGAAACAGATTTCTGACTCCGTGACAACTGGTTCTTATCAAACTACCGCCCATCAAAGACGCTTTGCTGTTTTAGTGCCTATAAATAGGCGTACATCGTAATATCTAATGAGAACAAATATTAACTGGTCTACTTAGAACAGAGGAATTTGCTAAATCTTAACTTGCTTCAAAGCGACATTTGAAAAAAAAATCTTATAAAACAATAGAAAGACGAAAGTCAAGCAAAGTCTCAAATGATCACAAAATAGAAGAGATTTTCAACTTGAATTTGCGAAAGTATCATGGCCGCCGTGACTTTGACATTCAATTACAAGTTGAAGAACTTCAATTATTTGGAAAGGGCGTGACCTCAACGCAGAGCCACCCATAAGATGGTTTTTGTTGTCAAAAGCAAGGCGAACGGGCACACTAGAAAAAGAGTATAACTACTTGCCACACTTAGCCACGAAGAATGATTGGTTCCTGCTAAGAAAACACCGAGGCCGTACACTACGTCTAGACTGCCTCAAAAAATGCAACTATGTATCAGTGATAAATGTTCGCGTTCCTCTCGTACAGCCGGTCGCAAGATTTGCTACAATTAGCAATAAGTTTCACTGATTACTGGTTCCTTCTTTAACTCGAGTAATTCACTAGAAATGGTAGAATTCAATTACAGAACCCATAGCTGCGAACCAAACAATGTCATTATCGATGCAACTGCGCGCCAACGAAGAAGATAAATAACGGAATCCGCCAGAGATCCCTAATAAGATATCCCGAGAGCCCAACAAAATCGAAGCTGCGCAGCCATGCGTAAAGAACTACTTACACACAACAGGAAAGTAGTCAAACGTCCTCTACCGGGTGCTGGTCAGAAGGAAATCAAGCGGGAGGGAAATGTTCGACGAACTAGAACTATACTTGACCTCAATGAACGAGAAAATCGATGTATAGTTCTCACAAACCACAATAAGGCCCATTCTACGAAGAGAAATCAGAGAATTGAATTCGTGCAAATGATAGCAGCAAAAAGAAAAATTTAATCTCAACAAACAGTAACAATTTATCATTGCTTTGTCATATGTCACGTCAATTATGAAGAAACATTCGATCAAAAACCGAGCTGGAAGAATTTCGTTAAGAAAGGCTTGTTCTCTACACTGAACACATTCGTGGAAACGAGACGTCTAAGAACCTAATCGCGAGAACAAAGGAGAAAGATGAGTTACGCGAATCATAACAAAACAATCACCAAACGCTTACGTCATCAGCCGACAATTCGAC
This sequence comes from Ostertagia ostertagi, assembly GCA_036418205.1. NCBI lineage: Eukaryota > Metazoa > Nematoda > Chromadorea > Rhabditida > Trichostrongylidae > Ostertagia > Ostertagia ostertagi. Next base: position 27,232 of record MU869019.1, on the reverse strand, counting down.
TACAGACGTTGCTCGTCGAATATCAAAAACACTTTGCAAATTTCCGCATACACCAAACCGCCAACGAATCGATATGGGCGCCCGACTAGGCGCTCTACGAGGGAGGAAAGAGTGCGCCAGACGCACTTGCTGAAGGCTAGATGGCAGAGCTTTTCTAGGCCGGTGCAACTCCAGAGCGTCTCGTTACGAGCTGTGCTGATTCGTTTTTCACTCACAAATTGAGCTGGTGCTAACAACATTCTGCAACATTCACTCTCATGCTAACAAGGGTTGTTCATGGAACAGAGGGCTCAGGCTCAGAAAAACCTATGTACTTCATGACCACTTAGCAGTAAAGCCTAATAAAGCCTACGGATTAAGTTCCAGCACTTATTTCTAGACCTCAATGTGTAGTTCCTAGGTCAATGCGCAATTTCAAGTCTCCCATTAATGCTGCAAGATCCACTCTTCTAGGTTTCACCGCAAGCATGCCTATCACTGATTTGATGTTGCTGCTCTATAAGACTCTTCCAATGACTCTCGATGGGTAACGACGCCACACCGCCAGTTGCGTCCGGTTCCCACTGGGTATGGTAACCGTACCTCATAAATTCTAACCGCTTTTGAAAACCCAGCAGCTAAATCATACGACGACTGTCGACGAGTCCCTTACATTTCGTTGAATATTATAACATCATGAACTATAAGCTTTTGCCGGGAAAATTGTTTAAGAATAGAGAGATGAAACCTAGGCAGGTGATCTGTTTACCTATGAATTCCATAAAATAGCTCCTCGCAATTTTAGCTTCTAACCATTGGTAAGACTCTTTCTTTACTGGCATCATCACATGAAGTACCTTTTCCTTTACCATCCGGAAACGATCATGGTGCGAAATGTGCTATTTTAAATGTAATGATCATCATGGGGAATCATCGCAGAATTAACAAACTCATTATGAACTGACAAAAATAATTGTACCTAGTACGAAGCAAAGAGTGAGGAGGAGAGGAAAAGGAAGAAGAGAGCAATTACGAGAACAGAGTGAGGAGAAAAGACGAGGACGGGAAGCGGATGATTTTCGGCTTCGTCTACACTACACAACGCAATCATCAATCCTGAAAGGCCTATGAACCTTCAAATGTCGAGTCGCCGCTTGAACACTGCAATTTACAGCCTGCGTAATCCGTTTCCCTATTTCTCGAAGACTCGAACATCTCAAAGAACCCCTATGTATGCCAGGACATTTGTACCACTCTCCATGATTTAGTAGGCCTCTGCAAACCATGTCACTTCAATCTTCTTTCGAGAACCCCTATGAAAGCGGGGTAGGAAGTGCGTTCGTTGAAAAAAAAAGTCCGCTTAACCTCACATTTCGCAACACAACTCAACATAAAAGACGAACCTCATCCATTAATTCTGAGCATGGCCAGCATAAACACTCGGCTAATTCACGTCGCTTCCAGCTGTTCATTTTCAAGCTTTCTTTTTTATTGAATTGGAGAAGGTTTTAATTGGAACCAGAGCATGAAAACAATTTCACGGAGCAGATCTACCAAATGCCAGATAGAATGTGTCCAACAAGAGTCGGACACATCGGGCGGAGGATTCAATTTATTTGAGATATAATAGAAATCTTTAGAGCAGAACGAATGGAATTTTCAATAGCGTCATAGTCATCATCAACATGGAAAACCACATATTCATCGGCGCATAGGGCCTGTTGCAATGAGGATAGGCACATCTTCAATTTAGCAGTATTTGCAGATAAGAAATAAATCTCGGAAAAATAGAGCGACGTCAAGCCCTTGCGATGACTAAGTATTGAAATCCTTGATGACTAAGTGTATCGAAAATCCAAACGCGAAAGCCCATCCTATGGAGCTCTTCGACAGGCAATTGCGGCATCATACGATATTCATCAGAAGGTAAAGTTACGGAATGAGCCTACCCACCCTTTATGCCAAGCGGTAAATTTAATTCGCCATCATTAAACGGTGTAAAGGTAACGCACAGGGTCACATCGTTCACCAACATCTTTCTCTTTTCCACACACTACTGTTCCTCAGCGTGCAAGACCAGGACTAGGGATTACAGGACAAGATATGACGACAAGCAAAAGTCCGAGGTCAGGCTTGAATTAGAACAGTAATCTGTGGAAAGGGAATGTTCCGTGAGAGGACCCGCGAGGCGTACGTTCGAAAGAAAATTATTAGGACAGGGGATGGTGAATGAGAGAGGCAACATAAGAAAAGCGAGAGAGAAGTTTGAAGCTGTAGGTTTCGGCTCTGATCCACTATGACACCAAAAAACAGTCATTTCGTGGATTCTCTAACGTCTCCTCACACACAGATCAATATTTTATGTCCCGCATAGCGTTAGTTATGAAATTACCGCACATACATAGCGCTGAAAATAGGCTTCCAAATGACTAAAGCAACTTAATTGCACTTACCCAACCAAGACGTTGACTGATGATGGTTGCGTGAGAGTACTAACCGGAATCCAAGAACTGTGGGAAATGTAGTTCAATGGGGTAGTTGAGAAACGTTGAAAGCTTCGCTAAAGTAATGAATCAGGGCAAGATGCCAAAATATCACATCAAGTCGATGGCCAATTCAAGATCAGGTAATCAAGTGGCAACCCAAGTATTGACAGGAATGACTGAAGATTTCATGATGTTGCCCAGATCACTATTTAAAACTTTTTTACTCTTGATGCCTCAGAGTGACATACAAGGATCGATGCAGGAGACAGCGAGGCGCAGTGAAAATTCGAACAAAGTTAGTCAATTGCAATTACGACTTTTGTGGGGGGGAAGCGGTTGCGTTGTACATAAGGCTGGCGTCAGAGTCCGCAATCCGTCGCAGGTTTTGCGCGATTCGCGCGAATCGCAAAAATCGCAAGTGCCCCATTTGGAAATTTGAAACACTGAATATAAAACAAATAGAATCATCTATCGCCATTCAGCCACCTTCAAGCAGAAATGGCGGCGATATTGGAGAGCACCTTGCAGTGTTCGGGCACTTGTGATTTCTGTGACCCGTCGCGCGAATCGCGCGGAACCTGCGACGGATCGTAGACTCTGACACCCCGTAACACGAATCCTCGCACAATATTCGCGTCCCTCTAAGGCTGGTGTCAGAGTCCGCGATCCGTCGCAGGTTTCGCTGATTTTCGCGATTTTGCGATTTGCGCGATTTTCGCGATTTTCGCGAAACCTGCGATGGATCACAGGAGTTGGAAGTGCCCGATGAATACTGCGAGGTGTTGTTTAATCCTGCTGCGAATTCTGCTTGGCAGTAAAGATTGGAAGACGAATGTTTCTACTTGTTTCATGTTCAATGTCTATTAGTTCATTGAAATGCTCTTGAATCGTTCCTATTTTTTTTTTTTTTTTCAGGAATCAAACCAAACCAATCACAAAAATTGCAAGTGCCCCATTTGAACAATTGAAACACTGGATATGAAACAAGTGGAATCATGAGCAGTCTCCATTAAACCATAACCATCAAGCAGAAGTGACGGCGGGATTGGAGAACACCTTGCAGTATGGATGGGGCACTTGTGATTTCCGTGACCCGTCGCGTGATTCGCGCAAATCGCGAAAATCAGCGAAACCTGCGGCGGATCGCGGACTCTGACACCAGCCTAACGAATCGCCTCCACGATTCATAAAGGGATCCTCTTGACACTTCTTGAATCATACAGCCTTCGTTTAATCTAGATGGTGGAGTAATTTAGGACCAACTATTTATAATGATCCACCAACATTCCAAATGGTATCCAGTGCACATAACGCGAACAGATTACAGACGAAAAAAAACAAAAAGTAGAACATGGAAAGGGTAGGCGAAGACCAAACTTTTCAAGTGCAGAATACTTAACTAAAGAAAATCCTCTATCTAGAAAAAGAAGGGAGTTATCCAATTGGATTATTTCTGAATACAGCACAGTGTCTAGTTCATGGTTAACATGCCCCAGCTCTGAAGATATACGAAACGCCGACCACACGAAACTTTCGAATATAAAAAACCTAACGAGATTACGTGGGAATTTTATCACTAGGAGTATTTTATTTCAATTCCAGACCAGATTGCAAATCGATGCGTCGCATGACAAGGGAACGCGTTGGAGTGAACCTCAGCGGGAGTTTGGGACTCGCCGCCTACTCGAATGAATGTTTCAACGGACATAAAATAAGCACAAAGGCGAAATACATCCATTTCCAAATGGTTAAATAGAGCAACTTTGTGATCGTGACCAGAAAGATTATTTAGCTTTACTTCGAAACTGAGCAGTGTGCAACTACAGCAAGAAAAATCGCTAAGGATCCCGCAAACATAATTCAAAATGCTGATCAAGCAAGTTACACTCCGCACAATGGAATAGAACTCACCAAGGCCCTTTCGAAACCTTCGAATAAAAGGGTAAAATAAGAAAACCACAAATTGGCTAAAAGAAAACAAAGAGGTCTCCTAGAGGGCTATTTGGGCGTGCAATTAAATGACAGGAGTGAAGGTGGAATAGGGATGGGTACCCCTAAGAGCGGTAAAGTATTGACACGTGGGCATCATCCCATCAGTAAGCGGTGCCTTACACAACCAAATGTTTCGTGCCACTATAACAAAGACATACATGAATGAAGCGATTCGGTACACTTGGTCCACTCTGAAGCAACTCACATCAAGGTCGATTGATTATTGAAGGTATAAGCAAAAAAGAATTAAAACTGGTAACAGAAATCCTTTACTACAAGTTCTGGATGTTAACCCAAAGCACCTAGCTTTTTTTTGGTCGAAGCTGCCGAACGTTCTCTGGCAAAAAACATTCAGAAGCGACAATAAACTCAATTATCACTGAGTAGTACTCGAAGAGTGAGTGTTAAAAGCCCGAACGCGACAGCAGCCGACAGCGCACTAATTCGTTGTAATCCGCGTTGCAGGATTGGTTTTTTGCAAAAGGCCTGCATTTGTGATAGATTAAATCTCAAAGAAAAGATGTCCTGAAGTCTTGCTATGAGTGTTTGCTTAGACAAGGCAAGTGTCCACTCGTCCCAATGGTCAACAAGTACCCCGCATATGTTCCAATATGAGAGAATTCGCATACAGGAGGATTTGTCGATGAGATGTGAAATCGATACTGACGTGGAACTCAGAAGCAATTAGCTGACGTTTCAGCGTGAATGAATGGTATACGAAAAACGATTTAGGAAATAGGATTAGAAAAAAATATTGCTCAATGCCTGGGCGACGGGCAATAGAAGGACAATAAATCAAACCTCAATCGCGGCCTTAAGTGGACAACAGGTGTCGGCTTCGTGGTCTCGTTTTTCTCACGCGGCTCAATGGTCCTTGAGCTGAGAAAATTGCATTCGAAACCCGAATCTGAAACAGCGCGTTTAGATTAACAATAATGCCCGCATAGTCGTCACGCTTTCGAACTACAACACGATAACAATACAGGAGAAATGGTAAGCGCCACGTATAGATATGTAGATGATCGATGAACACGTCGGCCACGTAACATTATCACGTTGGATTTCCAAGCATATCACACAGAAAGTAGCAGTTTTCTTTACTTGTTTCGAAGGAATCCGAGAATTTCTACGGGAACTTCTTGGCGCTTCATGTCGTCTTGGAGGAGGGGTGAGAGAAGCAGAGCCACTTACAGAACTTTGTACTACGCCTTAGGAGAGTAAGGGATTCTGCGAGAGGACATATAAGTTTAGTGTGAAAAAGAAAATTGAACATCTCTATGATTATTTAAAGTGGTATGGTTAGAGCCGAGTATGGTCAGAGAAACTGCAAGTCTTTTAACCTTGTCTATTCAAGCTTCTTTCGTGTAATTTTTGCCAAAACCCGTCAAATATGACCCCTTCAGTTTTCAGAAATAGGACATGAGCAACCTTTGTTCTCCCTGGCATTTCTCCCCTCTCCTGAACCTAGTCCTACTGTCACCAATCAGCGGCTTTTGAATGCCCTGTTTCGAATGCCCCCCCCCCTCCCCGAAGACATGAGCCCTTCTTCTTCGTTACAAAATATTTATATAGCGCATTACTATGTATCTTCGCTAATACACACAACTTCCCCCTATGATAAGAAGTGCTTTCTCAAAACAATTCAAATGAGAAAGACGAAAAGATATCACAATGCAGGATTAATCAGAAACGAAAACTTCTTTTCCAGTAAGTGTGACGCTTGACAGCGCAGCAGTGTTCTAGTCAACGTTCAAAAAGCATGGAAGTAGAAAGAAGAAGCTTGATATGTGAAACAGCTGCGCTTAGCTTCAAACTGGTTCCACGAGTTCCATTTGGGACTTCTCCTAGCCTGACCTGACAATACAATGAATTTTAGAATCCATAAACCACCTCAAAGCACAAAGCCAGATCACGAATCAATTTTTTTTTCAAAAATTTGACATAGTTCAACTAACAAGTCCATTGTCTCACGAAAAGTTTTCCAAATAAAATTTGGCTATGAGAGTGGTTTTGATAACGATGACTCACTTTCTGACGCTAGTGCCAATTATTGGCATTCGTACAAAGTTGATGCAACCCTGCTTTCACCAAATTCCTTGTAAACATCCATATAAGGTTTATACAATGCCCTATCGCGAATATGGCACTCATATTCGTCACTTGCGCGGTTTTGCAGAATTTTGGCGCAGATGAACATAATATTGACGCCAAACAGCAGAAAAGGAGATTTGCGTCAAAAATGGATGTAAAATACGTGACTAGCGTACTGAAATACTACTACACATGAGGTCTCAACAAGTTTTTTTTGACCTCTGGGGTTTGCAGACACCTGCGGTTGTAATTGTTCAATAGCACCAACAATTCAATACGCGAAGGAGAAATCTCGTGCGAAGACAATGCCAAGTGTTCCCTTTTTCCAAGGTGTTATTTTTATTCTCTTCTTTTGTATAAAAAGCATGCTGCAAATATCAACGAACGTTCAATGCAAAGCCTCAATGCGAGAGAAAACCATCTTTGGAATGCGACATACATGAGATAAGAACCAAGAAAGCAATCATGCCAAAAGCGGAAAAGTGAATGCGAAATTCTCATCCAACGGTTTCTGCTCACATTGCTTGAACAGAATATCAGCAAATGTACGCGCCCCATATCTCCTATGAGACTGAAGCTTTTTATCTGAATAACATGTGGTTTGCTTGAGATTTCTTTGTGAAATTCGGACGCAAGTGATATTAAATGTTGAAGGGACAGGAAATAGCAGGCCAGTGTGCCCAAATCAATAACGCGGCCATATCCAAAAGAGGCATTAATCCTCAAGTCTGGATA
>MU869018.1:25239-45642 GCA_036418205.1 Ostertagia ostertagi | reverse complement strand
CGACCCTGCCGCTACTCAAGAGTGTGCAAAAAGGGCGCCAATGCCTTGTCTGAAGCGCTGCCAGCACTGTCACAGTATCATTAGCGAAGTAGGTGATGTTTGCGCTCTCTCACGCCCGACGTGCCATTCCGCGAGTTGGAGGTTTGGTCTCAATGGCAAAGAAAAAACGAGCTGTGAAAATCAGCCTCATCCTGGGCCTCCACTCACTTTTGATGAGCCCCTTGCGCCATGGATTGGAAGTGCACACGGACGCTACTACCAGGGTATTGTAGCAGACACCTGGGCGCAGCCGATGCACCAGCACACGCCATCAGGATGAAGTGGGCAGCAGCAGAATGAAGACTTGATGGAAACCATATGCGCCGACCAGCCACGACCGAGAAGCAGGTGATATCTTCGAATTTCATTCTGTGACCTCATTAGCAGAGCGTTCCCTAGTTGATCACTAGTGGGGATGAGTTCACTACGACAACAACACGCAGCACGCCTGATGGCTACCTCGCAGCCAGGGCTCACCAGCTCAACAAAAGCCCAAACTCCGTGGTCAGAGAATATTGCTTTTGATTTGTTAGATTGAGTGGGTCTTCCGTTTTCACAGTTGTTTTGCTATATGCGGACAAGTATTGCGAATGCCATCGTGGAACAGCTCCCGGGGTTGGCCGCAGTAGTGGGAGAAAACCGTCCTAAACGTCCCAAAATCCCCTTTCTCCGAATAGACGCTCGACCTCACATTGCAAAGATAACTCGCTACGTTCTGAGGGAAACTGGCTGGACCACGATACCATGTCCATCGTATAGCCCTGGCATCACTCCATCGGGCTATCCCCTTCACAGTGCCTTGAGGCAGCAGCGGCGAGAGAAAAAAAAGTCACTAAATACAACCACTCCAAAAACGACCTTGCTGAATTCTTCAGCTCATAGCTTCACCCATTCTAGGAGGAAAGCATCCAAAGGTTCCCTGGTGAATGGATGCATATCGGTGATTATGATAATGGTTATATTTTTGATCAATTGGTTTTAGAGGAAGATAAAACTCGATGAGAAGAAAGTGTCGAAATTCGGACAGGAATTATGGGACAACCCAATAAAAAGAATCCATGTCATCGAAATGTTCAACAACAGCCGCTTTTCTCAAGCAACTGTGTGGTTACTCTGCCATACTTGCACAGGTAATGAAAACAAAAGTGAGCCATATTACGAAATTTTTGTAATGATCATGAAGAGGTCGAATTGTTCTATCGGAACGGCAAGCAGCAACATGCAGCATATGACAATGGAATCGCTTCTAACTAACTGTATGCTTTAGAAATAAACAAAAAAAGGATGTGCGATTGAGAAAGTCTGGGGGCATTTCTGTTCAGTTTCTACCCACTTTGAGAACTCAATTGGGCTAGAACTGCTTGATCAGGTATAGTGGCATGAACTGAGAAAGAAAAGGGAACTATCAGAGCAAATCATGGCACGAAAAGTTACAATTGCGATAGGTGAATATATACATGCCAAAGCAGCCAGAGGGCTGATCAGGAACTTTTTGACTTCTCGAATGTTGTGGAACGCACGCATCATACATCACTGTAAGGAAATTCTTGGTGCGGAAGAACTAACGTTCTTTACCGACCACCATTCCCATCATGAACGAACATTTGAAAGTGGGGAAATGAAGTGAGCTCCGGGTATAAAACGGAAGAGGTCACCTGTCGAGCGTTTCTCTGGCAGCGAGTGAGGAGGGAGTGGACTCTGCTGAAAAGAGGAAACGGAAAAACAGAACCGCTCTAAAATCGCCGTACGACTTTTAGTGGACGGCCATGTAAGGAAAAACGCCTTCGCGATCACGGTTTTCAGTCAGCCCTTCCTACCGCCGGGAACGGTGGAAGCCATTTCGTACTCAATTGCACTCTCTCGCGAATGCTCGCAGAATTCTCGTCATTCGGCCAAATTACCGCGATAGATGTGTTCAGAAGTTTTATGCCAGATCTCAATTCTTTCTCCGACTCCCATTGACAGTTCTTCTTCTCCGTAGGCGCCATACGGAGTTCACTTTCCGCGATGCTCTTTTCACCTACTTGTAGACGAACACTCACATGTTATGAACGAGAAGGGTTGAAAATGAAGCTCTGGCACTCGCCCATCCCATTTTGGGATGCAGCGCGCATTCGCCGCTAATTCACACTCGTGGTGGCAAATGAACACGGAATGGTCCTTTCAGTGGATTGTGGAAGCCAGCCGATATATTATTACAAGGAAATCCTCACCAAACCGACGATAGCGTGACGCGCAAACGCGTCCCACTTTGCACACCACGTGAGCACTTCGTTGCGCGTCTTACCATGTAATCCTTTTTTGTCGCGCCTGTGAGTTCGTCTGCAGATGTTTGTTCTTATTCTATAGATAGATCACACACCAATATAACAGCAAATGACGCTGCTCACAATTGTTAGAACACGCTCAAAGGCAAACCTCGGCATTAGGAGGGATACAGCGAGAAAAATTGTAGAGCCGTAACTTCACAGATCATGCCAGCTTCGTTGCCCAAATTGCGCGATTAGGGCGCTAATCCTTACGAACCTGCAACCATCGACCCCCGTTGCAACGCTTCCCACCCACCGCGATTGATGTAGAGATCAGCGCTCTCTCGAACGGCGTGCTCTCTCGCGTGTTTTGTCTTCTTTGATCGCCCTGTCTCGCCATCGTACCACATCCGACGTTGCTGTAGGTTAAGGCCCTAATTTTAGCGCTTCCAATGATTTCGCTTGCTCAGTCATCACAGCGAAGCGCACACCAGTTTTATCCCGGGCTTGTCTTTGAGTTTAGCCAAAGTTCCCCAGGTTTCACAAAGTTTCTCACTTCGGTTCATTCCTCATTTTCTTTTTATTGTCATGAACATGTGGATAGAATAGGGCAGTAGAAAATACATAATCCTTACGCCTCACAAATTGATCAAGTTGTCCGATGAATGCGCCTCTAAAACACAACTTTTCCGCTAATTTGTTGGACACCTCTGAAAAAGAATTGTCTGCTCTACAAAATGTTCGCTTCCCTTCCAAATTCACTGTTAAGTGAGCGAGTTCCAAGCTCGCGAAATGGGATCTCCAGTAGACGAAAATTAGAAACCGGCAATGGGCTCGAACTTCATTTTATTCCGAAAGAAATCACTCAGTAATGCAACATCTTCTTAAGACTCACTGCTGATCCCTTCGACAAATCATATCTTTCTGTCCAAAAACCCACTATTCTGACTGGCTATTATATTTTGTTAGTTTTTTCTTAGATTTTCTGTACCAGAATTTTTCTTCTAGAACATCACCATTTCTCATTATTTAACAAGTCGCGAGATACACTTTCTCTGTTCTATTCTCCCCAAGTTTTGCTTTATTCCCGCCTCCCCAATGTTTTGCTTTATTCCCATTTTATGATTCTGCTGGAATTTCACACTTACGTACTAAGGTACCCAGTCACTGAAAAAGACGACATTCCCCAGAATACTTTCTCTCTAAGAAACCCGAAAGATTAAAGGATGCTACACGGGAAAATCGTGATCCTATATCACCCATAGAGCACTGGCTTGAGACCCATAATTCACGCTAAAGAAGAAAAACACGAAAAAAAATTGTGTTTATTCCTAAACAATTCGAAAAAACCTGGACTGTTGCGACTCCCAATTTCCGCCGTACATCTGTCACAAAGGAACGAGTTCACTTGGTTCTCAGAGTCCTTCCCTAGGGATTTCTTTGGCCCTTTGACTATTGCACTAACATCCTACACTTTTTACTACATCCTATTCTTCGTATCTCGTGTGCTCGCACAAACTAAGAGTCATAATTGTATCAGAGGGCCAATTTGTAGTAAAACTTGTGAATTATTTTCTTCTTTTTACTCGTGCCACGCGGGAATATTTTACAGTAGTTTTATTAGAATACCGTTTATGCAGAACTTGTGAGAGACAGGCACTGTTCAAAATACTGACTGAGCACTCTAATCGCGGGCTTTATATACCCCTCAGAGATCAAACTAAGGCGCGAAAAGATCAAACTCACGATCTATATCTCAAATGTCCATCGCATGTATTGATTGAATGAATACTAGTAAAACATAGGTTTAGTATGACTTCAAAGGTAACACAGAACAAAGTAAAGCTTCAAGAAACAACAATGAACACCATTAAAGAGTTATCAATGGTCGATTCTTCGACACAATTTAACTCATGAGGCAAATTTTCAGTAAAATCTGGAATCATTACCTAAATTTAGGAAGGCAGATAGTGAACAGGGAACATTGGCCGATCTTCTAGCAACTGCTCCCAATTTTCGTGCAGGCTATTTCAAGTGAGCATCGACGAAGTAACGTGTATAAAAGTATTCTCAGAATGTCAGACAAAAGCAAAGGAACAAAATCCCAATGAACAGATCCGCGAGCTCTCATCTGAGAGTACCGCTGAGCTATTCGATTTCATAATTCCGTTCGAAGGGCTGTTTAACAGATTCGGAAAACAGATCTGAAATCATACCTTGACGTATACATCTTTTATTGAATGACCCCGGCGACCTAGATCCTTTGCTTTGTAGCCGCCCTCGCAGAATTCTCACTCGTAGAGTTCTCGTCATTCCGCCAAATTACCGAGATATATGTGCTCAGAAATTTACTGCCAGAGATTTCAAATCTTTCTCCAACGCGCGGTGGCAGCTCTTCTTCACCGTAGACACAATATGGAATTCACTATCCGCAAATGCTCTATTTCGACTGCCTATGAAATGACAATTGTCTATTGTGCTGACCCTATGAACTGACCAGGATTGAAGGCATTGTCCCCACTTCCTCCAGTCCTGGTTAGTTAATGTGTTTAAAATTCTTGCATCCTTCCCGACATGTATATGTCAGTCGTGACCACTAGAGACAATGCAAAGTTCACGCAAGGATTCAGTTTCCGAAGAGAAACAAACTTACGAAAACCACACTCTATGGACGGTCGAGGGTAGGTCGGGCGGAAACAAGGGAACGCATGGAAAGAAGTGCGCCTTGGGCGGCCCACGTATCAGGGGACTCATTGAGAGTTAAGCGTTCGAATTCGGAGAAATGAATCAGAATGATCGAAAAAATCGAAAAAAAATGGAAATTAATGCTGAGCTGTTCAAGCATCAATTTCCCTTTGACGTACATCCAATTATTTGTGCAGAGGGCATTCTTGCTCTTTTCGAAAAACACGACTTCTGACAGCTTTCATTGATGACGACTTTGGAACCACTGAATCTCATGGTAGAAATCTCATCCTTGTTCTACGATTCAGTGATGCAACACATGGAAAACATCGGATGTTGTTGGCGGCTTGTCAGCTGAACTCGTTTCGACTATGACAACCCCTTCTCCGATTTATGAATACATCCCGTTTCCTATCAATCTCCCCAACACGATAGATTCCACAAATAAATGTTTAACGCGGCAGACAGACCGAGCGGGTTGTCCCATAAATTTTGTATAGCTTTACATTTACTGCTTTGGAAACTCGTAAAAGATCTCAAAAACTGGAAACAGCGTGATATTCGCGTAGAACAATTTGAAACAATTCATTCGCTCGTCGTTTTCTGTACTCAAAATACAAGTTTTTGAAAAGCTCTAGGAGAGTTTTTTCCTTACATTTACTAATCACCTTCGGCTTCGATTCAACTTCCCATGGAACTTTGAATTGAGACCCAGATATATCGATAGAGCTTCAAACGCTGATTACAAATATGGAAACTAAAACTGCAAAATGAACCTGCCAAGGAAGTTGTGAGCAGTCAAAGTTGGCTGGAAGTAAAGCGTTGCATATGAACCGTGCTAGCTCCGGGCTTTCAGAGTCGCCGCGGAGTAGTGGTAGTGCCTCGCTCTCCAGCCGGGAGGTCGTGCATTCTCTTCCCGTTGGAGTGCAACTTTCGAGAGCACTACCACTACTCCATGGCGACTTTGAATGCCCGGACGGTACCACGATTCATATGAAACGCTTTATTTCCAGCCAACTTTGACTGCTCACAACTTACTTGGCAGAGTTCATTTTGCAGTTTTAGTTTTCATATTTGTAATCAATGTTCGAAGCTCTATCGAAATGCATGGGTCTCGATCCAAAGTTCCATGGGAAGCTGGATGCCTCTCCTGGTGAGTAGGGCCGTCTGAACAGTTGACGGCACCAAAGACATCCCAACCACTGGGCGAGGGTGCACATCGCCGGCATGGACACTTTACTAGAATGGATGGCTCCTTAGAGTGACCATGCAATGGCCTTCCATGTCAATGTCCAATGCCTTTCTGTTGATTTTCTGTTGATTATGAGATGAGCCGTAATCGTGGAAAAGTAGCTGATAAAGTGACAGCGCTGACTCGTCTAAAAAACTGTGAAAGATTCGAAAATACGATTTGAATTCTTCAAGCACGCATCCACAGCTCTTAAGCGATCGCAGTGCTCCTTGTGGCGTACCTTCATCCCTCAGACTAACTGCCTAATATAGTTACCATTGTTGAAGAAAAGGTGGTAGATGGTGACCGGTCCTGAAGAAGACTGTGGCTAAGCTTCAAAGACAGGGTAGCTCCAACTTTTATATCATCCAGAAAAGCCTCTTCCGAGCTGTGTTCAAAACACAGGAGGAATCGACACCGGGAACCCTTCATTGGTAACACCACAGACAGAATGAGAGTTTAACTATTGGGTTGTCCAGAAAATCCTGCGACACTTTAAACAAAGTTCTTTAGGAAAAAGACCAAAACTCTTTCCAGTAGTTTTGGTATTTGATTGCTGCAGTGTATCTTCGGAGGTTTCGGCAGAAGCGTAAATGGAAGCCACGTGCGACGTTTAAAGGAATCTTCCGCGGAAAAAGCTCCGCCTCCATTACCACAGAAAAACGATACCCCTTAGGCCCCTAGCCTCATGAGCATAGCAAAAAGAACGGAACATAAGCGTTAGTTTCGATAATACTAATCCTACACACAAGACAAAATGATCACTCTTTCCGTGGAAGATTCCTTTAAGGTATCGTTTTCTGTGGTAATGAGGGCGGAGCTTTTTCCGTGGATTCCTTTAACTGTTTCAAACTTGTCTCTGAATCAACACATCTTTTGACCTATTTTATTTTTCGAGCTCCTGTAAAGCCACCCGTTTGTGTCCTTGCAGCTAGCATCTGTGCTGTAGTCAGGAGGGATGTCATTCACTAGGCCATGGTGTCCCGTTGGCCTTGTTCCCTCGCAACTGGAGATATTTTGTTCGAAATGGGGCACGGAGCTGGACGGCAGTAGACGATGACTGACAAGCGTTTACTCAACTTCCAAGAGGCGCAGCCGGTTGGTACCAGTAGTAGGTTAACAACAACGCTTATGTGCATTCATTCGACAATTGTCGAGGATCTGCACGATCTCGGTTACAGATCAGTATGTTCGCCATTGACACCACATGGGTTGCGCCAGTCTGGGGAGGCGAACCGTGTGACCATGATTCAGATTTCTCTTCTTCTTTCGCATCAAAGGAATCTCTTGACAAAAATGATGGCTAATGAAGATAGCTCTGGCCTTGACTAAACTATACACATAAGCACTACTGGATTCGACAAGGAGGAAAGCTACCCGCAGGAACAAAAGCAGGCCTTCGTCAAGAAGGACTTTTTAGTGTTTCTGATGAGGTTGCAAACTGATTCGCTACAGAAAGCTGCTGGATACCTGCACCAGGGTAACGACCATTGTCGGCTTTAACAACCTTCGAAATTTGGCCGAAGCCATGCGTCAAATCACGCAGAAATTCTCGATACGGTGTTACCCCACCCTAACCCGTATCTGTATGTGGCGAAGGATTACACATGAGGAGATCGTGGATTTTGATCGGGAAATTCTGCAGTGCTTGGCTTACTCGCCTGACTTAGTCGTTTCTAAATATTGCGTAATTAGTACACTGAAGCGCTACCTCGAAGAGAAAAAATCCAATGATTGAGGTCACCTCGAAAATTGGATGAAGCGCTTCTTTTCGAAGCAAACGCCATTTCTAAAGTAAGAGGGTTGAGAAGTTGCCCAGAAAAAGTACACGTCTCCTACGTGCTACCGGTGATAACCGTGCTGATTGAATATCCCATTCAACAAAAAAGGTACAGTCAAAAATCTTGGACAAAGTGTCGCAGGATTTTCTGGACAACCCAATATATCTTGTCGCCTACCAGCTCAATGGAAAATAGATCAAGTTTTTCTTTTGTTCAAACCGATTTAGCCGATATTGTGAGATATTATGATATTGATTATAACGGAAGACAAGTGAGAAGTTATTGTTCATCCGCCCTATAGCCTGACTGCGTGCCAAGGAAACACCACCTAATCCTGTCCCAACGAATTCCTTTAGGGAGAGACTTTCAAGAACCAAAATGATCTCGAAACAACATACAAGCCTTTCCCAATCAAAAGGCGATAGACTTCTACAGAAGAGACATGAAGCGGCTCTATGGCTCTACGCATTGGCAGTATGCAGTACATTACAGGAAATGTATAAAGGAATCGGTAAATATGTACATAAAAAACGTACAAAAATGAAACAGAATCAAGATGGTCCAAAACAGGAAGACAACCTGATGTTTTATTGTGTGTGAAGAATGATTGATGGGAATTTTTCTTCGAACTATAATCGCAGCTGTTTCAAGACATTCTCAAAAAAGTGACTAGGCACGGAGATGGTAATCTCATTTTTCGATATGGGTCATGAATGGGACTTCCTCAGCCAAAATCTCGATTTCACATGGCTTCTTATTTAAAAAAAAACGCCACAAACCAGACATATTTTTCGCAAATCTCAAACACTTGCTGTGTTTAGGCGTATTCTAAAATATAAACCTTTGACGACAATGTGGATTGACACGCCAACGGGCTCGTAGGCCACGCTCCTTTTTTGGTGCATCCTACTCGCGCTGTACCATAAGCAAACTGTTCCTAGAAGCAGTTTTCCATCAAATTTGTGACCATAATATACACTGCGACGCATAATCTTAGTTCCACCTACAAATTTCCCAAAAACTAGAATTTGGAGATGTTTTTGAAAAGGGCTCTACAGACAAATTGTGACACACATGCAAATGCGAATCTGAATATTATCACGGAAATCCAGTTTGAGAAAGCAAAAATTTTTATCCTCATTTTTTCGAAAATACCCGACTTGCCTATGACGCAAAATCATAGTTCCACCACATGTTTCTGCTGCATTTTGCTTTTACCCAATCAAATTTTGAAATTATTACCCACTCAAGTCCCTTAGCTTATAGCAAAGGCAAAACCGCTGTCGAACTTCCGTAAAAGGAAAACCCTAGCAAAAGAGACGCAGGAAGTTGTTGAAGTGTCAGCTCACGCTAGAATTTGTCGGGGTGGCTTCATAACGAACAATTTCTCAAGGATGCTACAGGATATGATTCTGGGAAGAACCCTGATTACTATCCGACCGAGATAAGCGCCGTATCGTGAGAAAATAATACGACTTATCCAGACGGGTACGGAAATCAAAACTTCTTCAAAAGTTAGTGTCTCAATGGAAGCAGTTTCACGTGTTTTACAACACGCTCGTGACAGTCCATGTCTGGAGGATAAGAAATACGCTTTCAGTGAGAAGAAATCAGAGAGAAAAACGAGCCATTTTTCTTTGAAAGCTCAGCCAGTTCGAGTGAAGCGGTGGCATTCTTTCATTTGCGACTTTTGATTTGCGTCTTTCTTTCTCTTAACGTTTTTCTTTCTCAGATCGGTTTTCTACTTCGTAGCACACATGTATGGAGAAGAAAATGATCAGGAGGATGGTCAGAGGTTCCAAAATATCACAGATAAAAAAGTGTCCTCACTTCGCTCTACTTAGCAAAACTTTTTGAGAAAAATGGCTCGTTTTCTTCTCTGATTTCTTTTCACTAAAAGCGTATTTCTTATCTTCCAGACATGGACTGTCACGAGCGTGTTGTAAAACACGTGAAACTGCTTCCATTGAGACACTAACTTTTGAAGAAGTTTTGATTTCCGTACCCGTCTGGATAAAGTCGTATTATTTTCTCACGATACGGCGCTTATCTCGGTCGGATAGTAATCAGGGTTCTTCCCAGAATCATATCCTGTAGCATCCTTGAGAAACTTGTTCGTTATGAAGTCACCCCGACAAATTCTAGCGTGAGCTGACACTTCAACAATTCCTGCGTCTCTTTTGCTAGGATTTTCCTTTTACGGAAGTTCGACAGCGGTTTTGCCTTTGCTATAAGCTAAGGGACTTGAGTGGGTAATAAATTCAAAATTCGAATTTGCCTGTAGAGCCTTCTAGGGATCCACCTGGAGGGACCGGGTCAAGTGTGGGATGGGTGGGCAAGGTCTCGCGAAGTACAAAACACACATCAGCTAAGCGGAGCCCCGCCCACAGTGGGCGTGGCGTGCATCGAAATGAACTGTACTGACGACCAAGATTTCAAATTCAGTTACAAAACAGCCTCGAAACTGGGCCAAAAAGTGGGGTAAGGTGTGCATTGGTAAGTCACATCGAATTAGGGAGACCCACCCCCGGTGGGCGGGGCGTTCTCCAAAAAAGCAGTGCTTTATGAAAAATTTCATAACTCGGTTGGGAGAAAGCCTAGAAAACAATTTGGTGTAAGGGAGCAATGTCTAAGGTGTTCCCAGCATACATGACGTGGGCGGAGGCCGCCCAGAATGGGCGGGGCGCGCTCTGAAGTGTACAGCATTTTCTACAAGTCCTCATAATTCGGGCCGGGGAAGTCTTAGTGAGCCGGAAAAAGGTGGATAGAGGTGGGTGGAGGAGTGGAGGCCAGCTGTCATCGGTGGGCGGGGCATGACCAAAGTGGGCGGAGTTTGCGACGAAAATTCATAACTCGGCTCCAAGAAGTCCCGGAGGCCGGGAAAAAGGTGGATGGAGGTGGGTGGAGGAGTGGAGGCCAGCTGTCATCGGTGGGCGGGGCATGACCAAAGTGGGCGGAGTTTGCGACGAAAATTCATAACTCGGCTCCAAGAAGTCCCGGAGGCCGGGAAAAGGTGGGAGAGGTGGGTGGAGGAGTGGAGGTCAACTGTCTTGGTAGGCGGAGCATGACTAAAGTGAGCGGAGCTCGGCTGCAAAACTAAAAGTCGGTTCAGAGATAGTCCGGAAACCGAAAAAAGGTGGATAGAAGCCAAGCTGGGTTTGTTGCCAGACCTATAAAGTGGTTCCACGAAGCTCTAGGAACTGGGAATAAAGTAGATGGAGGCCGGCAAAGGGAGGGAAGTCAATTTTTATTTGTGGTTGGATGCACTAAAGTGGCCGCGTTAGCCGCCAAGCATATAGATTGCTCAGGGTCAGTTCAGAGACCGGGGAAAACGGAAGCTATTAGCAAGGACCAGTGTACTCTCAACGTTGTATCAATGAACTCGGAGCCTATGGAAGTCGAAAAAGTAAGATTTCGTCCAATGCTTCACCTGTGTCGTTTCGCATTTTAAACATTGTGTGCTTCCGAGCAGGGTCAACCGTGCGATCGTACTATTCGGACGAGGGGGTCGCATTCTTGTTTTGGGAAGGGGGTCGCATTCAGAGGTTGAGTGGGATTAGTGACTGGAGGGAACGGCGAGGTCGAGTTTTTTGTTGAGGATGGAAGTGGCGTTGGAGGAGGTAGGATAAGTGGGAGTAGAGGAAATTTGCCTAGTGCGGGGTTGCGCTTTGTCGACTTATCTCAGAATCAAATACTATAGAAACAGCCATGATGGCGAGGGTGATTGTCAGGGATGTTGGTCGTATTGGTGGAGCCTCCTCAGTCTCCGATGGGGGGGATCGCATGGAGACCCTCCGTAAGAAGGGTGGTCGCGAAGTTTTGAAAAATGTGCGAACGTCACCGTTGACCTTGCTTCAAAGTCACCTGCTGGCCCACCCACAACTTCGAACGCCTTGTCAGTAAACCAATTCTAGATGAATTGATCACATGAATTCATGTTCAAGGTTAGAGGTCATAAAATGCAAGATACGATAGAAAACGACTCGTTGAATTTTGAATAAATGAATGATACCCTAAACGGAGAGATGCCAGCACCAATCACCTGAAAATAAGCAAAAGATACCATTAAAGGAGAGAGGCAACTAAGCGATGGTAAACGAAGAACCAGCGAATTTGGAATGAATAGAAGAAGTAAATCAGAGAAACAAAACACAAAAATCGCACAGCAATTATGGGACAACCATATTATTTACAAAGCAAAAAGCTTGTAAATCCCAAGTCTGTTTCTATATTTGTAAAAAGTTGCCCATGGAAGCGATTATGATCGTTGAAGGAGTGATCACTCAACGGAGGGATCTTATGATAAATGGACGAAAATCCATCTTTGCCATTCTATTAGGTTGGTAACTTTGAAATGTCGTTTTTGATCAAAGATTATCTTAAGTATACCAAAGCTTATCAACCTAATTTATTTCCGTTTATGTGTATCATCCACTCTCCACCTTTTCCTATGCAAGGCAAGGAGGTCTACCTCGTAGAACTCTTCCAGGTACGACTCGAAGAAGTTAGGTACTCAAATTTTGACGTCGTCGCGGTTATCGAATTGGTTTGCTGCTAAGGAGTGTTGCGCTGACCTGGGTCAGTGATAGTTGGACGGTGCCAGGTCTGGGCTATATGGCGCGAGAGGCAGAGCGTCCCAGCCCAACTCCTCGATTTCTTGTTGCAAAATTTTCGCGACATGTGATCTTGCATTATCGTGCCAAAATTTTTCAATGACCGAATTTGCCCTTTGACTACGCAGAGCCCGATCCTCGCCTGCGGGATGTTGTGCGCAGAGTTTAGCTGTAACTATATGACGCACAATCAGCTCTCCATAGTAAGCCATTCTTATACTGCTTCACCATACTGTAGCAAGACTTTTTCTCTGTGGCTGTCCGGTTTCGGAGAGGCCCTCAGCTGCCCATCTGTTGCCAACCACGGCCATCTTCTCACTTTGTTATCGGGGAACATCCTTCTGTAAAACACGCCTTTCAACGAAGTCAGGAACCTTCTTCTTCTTGGAGTTATGCAGCAGAGTTCAAGTATTGGCAACCAATACTGCTTGCTCGTGTCGCTCAGAATAGGCCGAACCCATTTTTCTCCTGGAAGGCCCTAACAGTCGCACGTAGGAACTTTCAAATTTTTTTGTTGACACAACTGAATCTCCATGCAAGTTTTGTGCGGTATGTCGAGGACTCAATTCGTTGGCCTTCTTTATTTCTCCTTCATCTGGAGCTAGAGGTCAGAATCCACGACCATCGTCATCAGCTCCTTTACCTCAGTCTTAGAAGAGCTGAAACCATGGCTGAAAGTGCACCAGAAACTGAGTGTTGCTGCTCAATGTTTTGCACGTAATGAGTGGGATTCGTTGGCTGTTTTTCTTTGCTTGAGTATACACGCTCAGGCGATGTTTTCTGATCAATCATGTTCGAGCAAAAGTTTTGGCTCAAAGAACATCCGCTCGCTGACGGCTAAGGTTTCGCAATATGCGCACTGAATTGCTCTATCGAATGGATGCTCTCCCATATTACGAGGTTGAGTTTCAGCTGAGAAACAAAGCCACTAAAGGAAGCGACATTTCAAAGTTACCAACCTAATTAAACTGATCTGGTATTTGTGAGTGAGCACATGTTCCATTTATTTGTTACCAGTTTAGCTCCGCCCGCTACCGCGCGCATGACACGGAAGCCTTTGACAAAACTGACAATCGGTGAAGCTTTGGGTTTCACCGCTTAACTATAGCTGCTTCCTTAAATGCATTACTGTCCGTTGCCCATCTTGGCTGTTGTCGTGTTGGGGGGGGGGGGGGGGGGGGGGGGGGGGGGGGGGGGGGGGGGGGGGGGGGGGGGGGGGGGGGGGGGGGGGGGGGGGGGGGGGGGGGGGGGGGGGGGGGGGGGGGGGGGGGGGGGGGGGGGGGGGGGGGGGGGGGGGGGGGGCAGGGAAGTGCACACTAAAGTGATGTATGTAAACAACCACCATGCATCGAGAATCGAGGAAATTTAGCGGTCGAATAATTTTTGGTAATCTCAAGACGGAATGCCCAGTATTCACTATCAAATTTATTAGAGCATCCCATTCATCCTCAAGAACTCTAGAAGGTGTAGCGGTTGAAAGGTGTTTGAATTTACAATTATAACGCTAATGAAATGATATTGAAATGAAATGCATTATCTGCAATCTGGTTTCGAGTAATCTCTACGTTCGTACGCATATCGTAATTATCAGTCCTCATCTGTCGTTATCACTTTTTGACCCCCACAAAATATGTTACCGTCCAGCCCTCATATCATGTCCCAAAATCAGTTCCTGACGACTGCTGCGAAGCGCGCTATGAATTTTGTGAAAATTGTGTTTCAGCGCCTCTCAATTGCTCATATCAGTCGTTATCACTTTGTGACCCCATCTTATATGTTCGTCCCACTCCCTATATCATAACTTGAAACCACTCCTGACGACCACTGGTGCCCGAGCTATGAATTTCGCGACACTTGCGTTCTAGCGCCTTTTATCAGCCTTATCAGATGTGATCACTTTCTTTACCCCACCAAATATGTTCCCGTCCCACCCCCTATATCATATCTTGAAACCAACTCCTGACGACCACTGGTGCCCGAGCTATGAATTTCGCGACACTTGCGTTCTAGCGCCTTTTATCAGCCCTTATCAGTTGTGATCACTTTCTTTACCCCACCAAATATGTTCCCGTCCCACCCCCTATATCATATCTTGAAACCAACTCCTGACGACCACTGGTGCCCGAGCTATGAATTTCCGGTCAGACAGACAAACACATACACACACAGACACACACACACAACCGCTTAGCCGATTATATATAGTAGGATCTTTCCCGGATCCGTGCATTTATAAAACATTATGGCTTTTGAAAGCATCGCGCTTCTCAACAATATTCCCGTTGTTCTTGCAATTTTTCAGCAGTGCCACTAAGCACTGAATGATCAAGTAACTTTATTAACCGTTCAGTACAGCTACCTTTTAGTTCAAAGCCATATGGAACTTTCTGAATTATTGCATTTGAAGGGGGATATTCCAAAGCTTAAAAACTCACACTTATCAAGAACTTTTCTCATTAGTTATCCGAGAGCGGTATTTTCTCACCAGGAAGGTCTTTCAGGGCGTGCCAAGCTTTTTGAAAACGGTCTTTTGCATGATATAGGGGCACATGCGGGAACCACAGAACCATGGTTAATTTTTCCTGAACGGCCCTCTGAATACCAGAAAAGGGGGTCCCTAGTTCGATTCCTCGTGGTGACAAATTTTTGCATTTCGAGTTGACGTTCCAAAATTCGCGCAAAATGGAGTTAGCATGAATAATTAGTACCATATTCATGATTAGGACCGTCAGTAACCCCTACAAAAAGACTTTGACTTAAAAATTGGTGTAAGAGGTGTGACACCAAGCAGCCCCACTGTGGTGTCACACCTTTTTCACCAGTTTTTAATCAAAGTCTATTTGTAAGGGTTACTGACGGTCCTAATCATGAATATGGTACTAATTATTCATGCTAACTCCATTTTGCGCGAATTTTGGAACGTCAACTCGAAATGCAAAAATTTGTCACCACGAGGAATCGAACTAGGGACCCCCTTTTCTGGTATTCAGAGGGCCGTTCAGGAAAAATTAAACATGGTTCTGTGGTTCCCGCATCTGCCCCTATATCATGCAAAAGACCGTTTTCAAAAAGCTTCGTCACGCCCTGAAAGACCTTCCTGGTCAATACTTTCCACAATTCTCAACCGTTCGAAACTGCGAAAAACTTTGCTATTGAAGGTGAACCTCAGATTGGGGTCGTATCTCAAAGATTCGCCCGACGCCTCGCTTAACCTGATCAGGTCCATTTCATTGTACGATGGTACACCCACGTTCCCGAAGAATTAGGATGGTATTCAAGTAACCAAACCACTTCTGTACAGACCGGCAGAAAACAAATCCTTTGTATCATGCTTTCCTGGAGTTGCACCAAACAATCACCCATTACACTGTGCTGAAACCGCAAGCACAAAAGCCTTCATCGGTATTCCACTTTCTTAATTACAAAAATAGAATGCATAGGTACAAAGCTAAATATATACACTGTCATTCGCACTAGAATATCACAGGCAACGGGTCCAACAAAAGCTCGAGCTATATACATACATCTGCGACAGGGATGCGTAGTTCCCTTTAATAAGCATATGCAGAGATCATGGCAACAAGGACGATCGCTAACAAGCCATACTCGTTCCCATCTAATGCACCGTGTAATAGCCTAGGTTGAGAGATAAAGCACATCTGACATTTTACGGCAAGTAGTCAAGAACGACTATAATGGTAATGACTATTCGATTCCAAAGTACAGATGATACAGCCAGCTATGAAAGAACCCAGAAATATCACAAAGCGTGTTCAGACAGCTTGGGGCTCCCCAGGAAATCCACCTGGAGTGAGCGTTAATCGACCATTCTTAGCCTCAACGAACAACTCCTGATTGTCAGAGTTCTTCAAGACGCAGCCACGGAGACAGCGAAAGTGTCCGGATTCCTGCCACACCGTGGTAACATCTGTTGCCACGTCAACATCGATATTCATATGGAAGTGAAGGATTTCCATACAGCCATGATCCCAGTCCTAAAATGAGATGTCCTTGGTATAGCAATGCAAAAATGAGGCGGAAAAGAAATCAAAAGCAATACGCAAACAGAAAAGTACAGATATAAAATCCGCTTCATATACCAACGCAACATATATTAGGTCGTGAAGAAAGTTCTTGCGCTTTTGGACCTTGATTTTCAAATGCCTGTATCTCGGCTCATTCGAAACCTTTTTGATTGGAGTAAAGACTGTTAGAATCCACAAACCTCTGCCAATAATAGCTGCGTTGAATCAGCCCGGTAGTGCAGAATACTGGAGCTCTAGAGACGATGAACCCGGCGGAGGTCGTTTCCGCATCATGTTGGTTTTTGAAGCATAACTCTTTGGAGAAGCTATCCAGGTAGTCGAGAAAGTGACAAATTATAGGCAAAAGGTCTACCGAGTAGGATGTTCGCAGGACTAATTCGTAGCCAATCTTGTCAACTTCTGCAGGGTTGGTTGTGGAATGTGCGTCCGAGCTACCTGTCAGGGACGAGCCGGTTCCTTTATAATGAGGAATTTCGAGCATATGTGCCAGAGTTCTAGGAGTAGTTTGACACATTATCAGGAGTACTTTTTCCACATTAACAGATCCACCTGGTTACGAAAAGCTAGACCAGCCGCTGACCTTATGAAAGTCACCTCAACCTTCCTTCAGTGAAGTTTCACTTTTGCAAAGTTTGTAGAGCCTGATCGCGGTCGATCACTTCACCAAAGGTTCGTATTCTGTAGCAAAGAATCCGTTCTTTGTCGTGCGTCGCAAATGATCAAAAAGTCAGGTCGTTTTCATGGCATGAAACAAGCTAGAACGCGGCGAACGACCCTTCAAAATGGTGAGCTGTCGCGGCACGCCCTATTTGAATTTTTGGGACTTTCCAGCTCTTCCCGTACAACAAGAAAACACAATGCAAGTGCGATTAGTTTAGGAGGAACCCTCTCAATAGATTTGTGCAAACGTGCTTCAACCAGAACGTTCGACTAATCGTTGGCGTTGTCCAATCTCCGATCACCACCCTCACAATCTTTAGGGCTCTCGCTATTCTTACAAAAGCTTTTTGAACAATTGCTTCAGACCATATTTATTGCGAATCTCAGCCAAGTGCGTCTATAATATCTTGACCTGCTTCCTCTCCATACTGGCCTGCTTTGAGCTAGAAAAAGGAAATCATGCAAATTTGCTCTTGGAGTATGCCGTATTCAAGGCTTCAAAAAATGACAACTAAATAATAAGGAACATAGCTAGCCTAGCTGTTAGATAGAACAAGAAAAGCTCTTCAAAACCACATACAGCTCATTGGCAGCTTGCTTGAATTCGTAACAAAATAAAGCGTTCAAAAACGAAACACCGAAAAGCGCAAGAACTTTCTTCACGACCTAATAAAAAGGTACACTGCGCGGTCAAAATATGAGGTTATTTCCATGAGACTTTCACTTCCGCTCCTAGGTCAGATCACCAGAGCTGCGCGATCATTGAAGCCTAAGGATTGTGGTGGGCTTAGGCGTTGTCTTACCAGGGAGGTCTTTCAGGACATGGAGCCCTTTTTGAAAACGGTTTTTTGCATGATAAAGGGGCACATGCATGGAGTACAAAACTATGCTTCATTTTTTCTGAGCGGCCCCTGAATACCAAAAAAGAGCGAAGAAAAATTGCTCAAGGGATTCCGTTTTCACTACTTGGGAATATGCTGTCCAGAGCGTTGGCTATTGTTACTTCATGAGATTCTCGTTAACTGTACATTGATATAACGCGAAGTATGGACGAGCTGTTGTCCGAGCCATATGCTGAAGAAAATGCTATGGTCTTGTAAACGTTTTCGGGCCGTACACCCGCCACCCCCCCCCCCCTTTCGTGGTGTTCAAGTGGATTAGTGGATCGAGTCGTCACTCGGCTGAAGGTTGGCACGATGCAAGTGTGGTGTGTGGTTCGAGACCCCAAAGCCCCAGGATTTGGCATTTTTGACGGCGGTTCATGATGACTGTCAAATAGCACTAACTCCAAAATGAGCGTCATATTCATGATCAAATGGAAAAGTACAAATATAAAATCCGCTACATAAACCAACGCAGCATATAAAAAGGTACACTGCGCAGTCAAAATATGAGGTTATTTCCATGAGACTTTCACTTCCGCTCCTAGGTCAGATCACCAGAGCTGCGCGATCATTGAAGCCTAAGGTTGTGGTGGGCTTAGGCGTTGTCTTACCAGGGAGGTCTTTCAGGACGTGGAGCGCTTTTTCAAAACGGTTTTTTGCATGATATAGGGGCACATGCATGGAGTACAAAACTATGCTTCATTTTTCCTGAGCGGCCCTCTGAATACCAAAAAAGGAGCGAAGAAAAATTGCTTAAGGGATTGCCGTTTCTACTACTCCATTGGGGAGCATGCCGTCCAGAGCGTTGACTATTGTTATTTCAAGAGGTTCTCGTTAGCCGTACATTGAATATAACGCGAAGTATGGACGAGCAGTTGTCCGAGCCATATGCTGAAGAAAATGCTATGGTCTTGTAAACGCTTTCGGGCCGGACACCCGCCACCCCCTTTCGTGGTGTTCAAGTGGATTAGTGGATAGTGTGGCGGGCTGAAGTTGACACGATGCAAGTGTGGTGTGTGGTTCGAGACCCCAAAGCCCCAGGATTTGGCATTTTTGACGGCGCTTCATGATGACTGTCAAATAGCACCATCTCCAAAATGAGCGTCATATTCATGATCAGGGTAACCCCACGGGATGTTTTTTTTCGATAATAAGAAGAAAAATGCTGTGGCGTCAGAATGGCGTCAAATGGCGCTGGTGCCAGAAAAGAATGCGATATTCGTGATTAGGTCATTGCTTCTCCCCTACATCAAAGTTTCGGGTAAAACAAGAGAAAACAAGATTTTGACGTAACTTCGAAGAATTGGACCACTCGTAGGTACAACCCGTCATATGTCCCCGATGGGTTGGAGACGAGCTTGACGGGGGATTGGGGATAGGTTCCAGTGTTTTACACGGAGAGGCACTTTATAGAGCACTATTCTCATTTTTAGGAGGGATGACGGGAGATCGCCTCCAGACCATCTACCTTTGCACCTGACGAACTACTGATCTCCCCATGGTCCAACTGTTCGAAGTTGGGTCGAAATCTTAATTTTCCCTGAAACTTTCGGGTTAGGGGTTATTCGGCGTCCTGATTACGAATATTCTATTAGTTTTTGGCGTAAACGTCATTTGAATTCGCTATGACGCCATTGGGCGCTACAACGGCGCCGTTTTGGTGTCGCAACTTTCTCCACCAGTTTTTTAGTCAAAGTCTACGTATAAAGGTTGCTGATGTCCTGATTATAGATTATGATTCTGGTTCACGCTGACGCCATTTTTCGCAAATTTTGAAACGCCAACACAAAATGCAAAAAATTGCCCTCGTGGGGACGAACCTTGGACCACTTCATCACGCCTTTTTCGACACCTAGAAGGCCGCTCAGGAAAAATTGAGGTCATATCTGTGTTCCTCCCACTCTAAAACATACAGCCAACCGTTTCGAAAAAGCGCTCCACGTCCTGAACGACCTCCCTGGTCAGGCTTGATACGAGCGACTGAGTGGTATATTAATTTTAGGTGACCTGACCTAATGAGGAGCATTGAAACACACCCGTCATTCCGCTCGAAAATAAAAGTGAAGATGTGAAGAGGATTGCCGGTGAAGAAAAAAAAGCAAATGAAATTATCGAAACACTGAAATTGAAGGTCTCATTTTTGAAGAGCCGACCATGGTGACGAGGACAGGGAGAACCAGCGCGCTGACAAGAGAAAACATGCGAGAGAGCATGC
>MU869018.1:0-18572 GCA_036418205.1 Ostertagia ostertagi | reverse complement strand
ATCGCGCGAGGGCAACTGCAAATGGTTTCATTATTTGAACTGAGTAGTAACTGAAAAAACCCTTACTTCATGCAGTATTTGAAGCTGCAGTTCTGGTG
This sequence comes from Ostertagia ostertagi, assembly GCA_036418205.1. Lineage (NCBI taxonomy): Eukaryota > Metazoa > Nematoda > Chromadorea > Rhabditida > Trichostrongylidae > Ostertagia > Ostertagia ostertagi. Next base: position 18,474 of record MU869018.1, on the reverse strand, counting down.
GAAGTTCGAAAAACTTGAACGCGTCAGAAGGAGAACGATCGAGTTTTGGTGTCAGAAGGGATAAAAGCGAATCTCTTTCCGAAGTGTCAGCGTATTCAATGTCTGAAAAACATTTCATGCCGCTTATTTTTCCTCTCTTCTCTTCTATAGACCATGAAGATGCTACGTTAGTAACTGGTTTGTCATGGGCTGTACTGTTCCCCCAAAAAGAGACGAAGAAAAACCCCTTCAAACTTTTCTGCAGGATAGTTGCCTTACCTCCAGCATTTTTGCACAAACACAATACAATTAAGCCCTCTAGTAGGGCAATTTTGCTTGTGAAAACAAGGAAAATACATACGAACGGATTTCCGCCTTCTCCCCTTAATGGAAGTATTGCATATGATCCCATATGCACGCCCATTGACAAAAAAAACTCCCTGTTATTGTTTGTACTGTATATTATCAGCAAAATAAGAGAACAAATCGATCAGCGATCGCAGGACCACTTGAACAGAGCTTATTACGGAGTGGGTACAAAAGACCACAAACGGTAACAAAAGCCACCGCATGCATGTTTAAAATTAAACCGAGATTTCTTCTGTAAGATTTAAACCATCAAAATGCTTTTCGATGAAGGTCCATAAGTGCAGAAAGGCTGCACTTCTCTAGGATGGAATCGCCCTTTACCACTAGCAGGCCACGGATGGTTGCCGGGATACTTCGCTTCCTTGTCAGCGTCCTCGTTAATCGACCAAGTCGGAAATTAACTTAGTTATTTGTGTATGACCTTTAATTAATACAGCCGTGTTTTCATCATTGACTTTTTTATTGGAGCCTTTTAAAAGTTTTGAGAGAATTCAGCCGGTTTAAAATTACTACAACAAAAAACAAAATTATTACAACAAAGACGTGGGACCGACAACCGAAGATAGAGGCTCTCCTTAGCAACAACGCTCTCCATCAATTGAACAGAGCACTGACGCCCTTCTTCCAAAAGAGGAGGGACGTGACGTGACACGTTCATCTATTGCACACCTGACTTACTGACCGTTGGTGAAATTGCCCCTTTAGTGTAGGCCTATAAGACTGTGCAATCAGGGGACACAAAAAGCAGGTGGCTAAAATGTAGACCGGTGGGGTAGCCAGGTGATGCCAAGCCCCTCCAGCACCTCCGTCGTTATCCTCGCGTGGTGTGGTCGAGCATTATCCATCAAAATTAGTAAACTTTCCGTATTAGTGCGGGATGAGGCTCGAGACACTACTCTATCACTTCGCTCAGCCGCCTCGCTTTGGAATGGGTTTTGGCTTCACGCAAACTGTTAGTCATTGCAATTTTCTGCGCGGATTTTCACATGATATCTGTATTTCATGCTGAGCGATAATGAAATCTTTTCCGACACCAGCGATTAGCACTTGGCGCTCGTATTTGGAGAGTGTGGGAGTTCTGCAACAGATGAATGGATCCCGGAAAGGACAGCGGTAGGCGTGTTGATCATATGTAGTTCAACCAAGACTAATTTTCTGCTAATGACGAAGTGAGATACCGTTCAGCTCTAAACAAGACCTTTCAACAATACCCTATCACCTGTCATTTACTTTATAGCTTTGCGGTTCGCGGTCAACATGCTGGGGAAGCTCTAGACGAATCACAAAGTAATTGGAATGGCAAAATAGGAATGGGAATACAGAAAAGTAGCAATATCAGAGAAAACAATTCTGCAAGAACAGAAAGAGCACCGTCAAACCTTTCAGATGAAGGTAGAACTGCTTATCATCGCCAAGCTTGAGTGTCCATTTAACTCTTTTGCCTTCAACGAAAGCAAGATCGGCTAGACTCTGTAATCTCAGAACCATCAATGCACACAGTAATGATCCAACGCGAAACGAAGCACTGCTGAACATGGAAAAGGAAATTGCTCAATATTGAGCCCATTCCTCTCGTGCTTAATTTTCCCCTGACAACACTTTACAACACACACTGCTTCCACGCAAACCAGCTTTCTGTCCTGAAGTGGCGCCACTTTTTATTCGCGCTGTACTACAAATGGCGATAACTAGTACATATGCAACTCTTCTTTCTACGGCAGGGCCACTCATAAAACATGTGAACAGCAAGAGGGTCGATCACAGAACTACAACAGAACCAGGCATCAGCTACTGTTTTTCCTACTTTGGACGTGAATGCTTTTACCAAGAATCTATCGAGGTTATCACGCTAGTATGAAAAGCTCTAAGTATTTTTTTTATTCTACGCTCCATTTTTGTTCGTCTGGACAGGGAAGACAGCCACGTTTGCAAAGAAAAAAAAAGCAGAAATGATCGGAATCTTAGAACCAAATGCTTTTGCGAAGACCTTTGCATTTAGCACTGTTTGTTATTTGTGATTTGCACTTCTTTTTAGCGCTACCACAATGGAGCGCCATGCATACCAGCTATTCAAAAGGCCCAAGATCACTCCCCTTTGCTTTGGGTGTGGTTCACTAGGACAGAAAGCGATTTGCAGCGCGAAACATTGCTCGCTGCGGGAATCTCGGGTCCACTGATGATTCGCTGCGGGAACCTCGGGTCCACTGATGATCAGCGGTGGACCTGAGGTTCCCGCAGCGGAAAATGTTTCGCGCTGCGAAACGCGAAAAAGTCGCTTTCTGTCCTAGTGAACCACACCCTTTGTTCTCGTGTGAAATCACTCATACTGAATGCGCTCTACACATGATCGACTGTAGGGTATTGGAATTACCATGTAAAATCGCGCAGCTGAGGTCACGCTCCTCATCGTAACCCTGTTTAGATTGAAAATCTTCGTATCACATATTCACTCCTATGTTATGACACGTGACAGAGGCGTTGTAATAATAGATCCCCAATAAGCACACCCCGCTTCTTTTTTGAGTAACAGTCAAAAACGTATTTGTGGGATCTCATTCTACTTTTCATAATGTCTTTGGAGGTTCTCAATGCTTGAAACTTCGGCAGAATTGCTCTTGAAAAAGGATGACAAACCTCGCCATCGGAGCCTTTCAGACTTCCACTTGAATCACCGCTTTTCTTCAAAAACGATAGAGGATTGCAATCATGATCATTGTTCATTGTTTGCCATGAACAAAGCCTTAAAAAGAATGGAGTCAGCCTTTCAATTTGCAAATGCGCGGCTGAGCCCGCTGGTATACAACGAATATGGCGATGTTGCTTAAAGCAACAATCCAGGAACGAATTCGCGGGTAAGGACCACCTATAATGACGTTGCAGGTGAGAAGTTGGTCAATGGAGAAAGAAAAAGTAGAAAAAAACGTCGGGCAGGGGCTTAGACAGGGACTCCCCCTGCCGTTTAGGGAGACGTGTGTTGGACGAGTTGTCCGAACCTGCCCGTAGTACATGCGCTCCAATTGCAACTGCTGGCAAATAGCCATGCATGCTTGCAAATACATAACTATTTGCCAGCAATCGAAATTGAAGCGCTTCAATTGCGTTCTTATGGAATCGACCTCATACAGCGCGGCGGTCCCGCAACGACCGCTAGTCGAGCAAGCGCTCTGCACAGCTGCTTGGAGGCGGCCCCACCACGGATCGGTGGATCCGCCCCTCTTGAAGGATTTCGACTGCTTCCAACGCCTTTCAGAGGTAAGTTTTGAAGTTTGTGACATTTCCCATGAACTCCAATCAGGCTGAGGCATGTTTCCACCACTTGAAAACCAAATGGTTGAAACCCTGCCTGGACTGTTGCTTTAAGAAGAACTTAGACCGACGTCATAGTCGGCGACGGAACAAGCGATGGAGCGATCGCGATCGCTCCATCGCTTGTCCGTCGCTTGCCAATCGCTCTTGGTCGAGCGATTGGCAAGCGATTGCGCAATCGCTTGCAAAGTGCACAAGCGACGGGCAATGGCTCTGCTCGATCGATACCGCAGCCGACTGCATTGACTGGGGGCGGGGCCAATCGCCCGTCGCTTGTGGCAGCATTGGGTGTGTCTCAAGTGGTACGATTGGAAATTTCAGCACCTAATTAGTGCTGCGTCGCGACGAGGTGCGAAGTGACCTCAAATTTTGGCACCTAATTAGTGCTGCCTCGCGACTAGGCGCCAGCTACCTGTGGGCGAGACGCGCCGTACATGTCCATAACGGTGCAAAAGATAGGCGGAAGGGAGGAAGGTGATTTTAGATAAAATGTGATTATTCATTCATTATTACTACTTTTCAATCTTCTGACTCCTGTGAACAAATCAAAGTAAAATTGATGTCATATTTATTATTATTACTCTTACTATTATTATTATTACCATTGTTATAATTATTCATTATTATTATGTTAGTAGTCCTCAACTCCTTAACACCCCACTTGCACCAGATACCTTTGAGTGACCCGCTTAGCCAATTAGTGTTTAGGTAGTCAAGGAAATCTTCACACCTCTCATATGCGTCGTGATTGCGGGGTACAGGGGATTCTACAGGGCTGGGACTTCTGTGAGAAGAAATGGCAAAGTTCGATAGTTCCTAAATTAATCTCCTTTTGGACACGCATGGCTTTTTTTTTACAGATTCGACGAAGTTTCGGAAGAACCCACCCCGATCAAATTGCTTCGTATTGTAGAAGAATGTCTAGATACATAACTAAGAAGTCTATATAGTTGCTTGTGAGATTTACACATATTTTGGATTTTTTTTGTGTTCGCTCACTGATTTTCCTAACTAAGCTAGAACGTATACTGGCTAATAATGATAATGAATAATAATAACAATGATAATAGTAAGCAGTAATAGTAGTAATAGTAATAATATTAAATATGGACATCAATTTCATTTTGATTTGCTCACAGGAGTCAGAAGATTGAAAAGTAGTAATAATGAATGAATAATCACATTTTATCTAAAATCACCTTCCTCCCTTCCGCCTATCTTTTGCACCGTTATGGACATGTACGGCGCGTCTCGCCCACAGGTAGCTGGCGCCTTAGTCGCGAGCACTGTGCACCTCGTCGCGACGCATCGCACAACTAAATTAGGTGGCTGAAATTTCCCTCGTACCACTCTGAGACACACCCGTGGCAGCATTGCGCAATCGGCTTAGCCCATCGCTCTCCTGTGCGACGCGTTTGGCAGCGACGGGACAAGCGCTTTGGTATGGCGATCGCTGATCGAGCGATCGCGATCGCTCCATCGCTTGGTCCGTCGCCGACTATGACGTCGGTCTTATCGAGATAGGGATTGCAAGTAGGTCACGATGTGCCTAGTAGTGGTGGAGCAATATTTTGCCTGTGTCCTTTCCAAGACTTTGACTCTGTGCAATCATTGAGCTTATCGTTGTTCATAGACGTGAGAAAATGCTTCCTTCTTATGCCTTTCAGGAACTTCCTGAACAGTGCCAACACTTTCTTCGTGGTATCACAGAGTTGTTCCCCAGAGTTTCAATGGGTAAAGGTGCGATCTAAGTCGTACCATCGCGCTCAGTGCTCTAGGACCTTCTACTGCAGTAGTGAAGATTTTAACACAGACCGGTACATCCTTTTCGTAGTTTCTTCAATTAGTGCCTACCGTGAAGGAATCCTAAATCCCTCCCCTCGCAGTCTCGTCGTGCGAACCGTCATCATCTCCTTTCTGCGACGATATTGCTCCGGAGTTGTCAAAGGCTCCTACACTCCTGTTTTGCTCCTTATTTCAAGCACTAACTTTGGAAATTTACCAGGTTCAAGAACTCAATAAATGTTCGTGTCTAGCCAGGAGTTTCCTGCATTATTTCAGCGTTTTGACACATTATTTCCTAAAGCTCCTGCCTCGCCTTTGCTACCTTTACTGAGAAACAATTTCATCGACATAGAGTATTCCCATTAGTGACTCTTACAGATCTGCTGAACCAAAGCATCCTCACAGGAAGAGTTAAATGAATGAGAAAATAATAACGATAAGCAACAGTATGGAGATCACGAGCTCAGAATGTAAAAAAGGGCGCTAATGTCTTTGAGGAGAGAGGGGGACATTCAAATTAGGGGAGCATCATGATGCAGTTCTCCCAGAAAGCTAACAATAAGGTAACTCCGAGCCAGGGGGAGTGTAGCCAGTCCAGGGGAGGGGGTGAGGGCAGACACTTGACATGCGTGAAATGATGGAATGTGCAAGTTCACACTAGTTCGACGCCGCATCATGATGCCCCCGGTTGACCGGTCCTTTAACCCGCCCCAGATCAATCCCTCGTCTGCGCTCTCCCACCTTATCAGCAGCTCTGACCATTGTGATCTCACACATTCAAACTTTTGCCACACTGTAGTTGGCTCACCACCTCGAAGTCCCTCCCTCCTACAAGGCTTAGTCCTAGGGCTCTCACCTCCTTCCCATGGGATTTGAGCCGAGCCAGGCGCCGTCTATCTAACTGTCTATGCCCTCCGCCATTCGTGGTAGGACCATGGAAGAAAGTTCAAGTGGTCCGTAAACCGATGCCCCTCTAACTGGAATAGACCCGCGCGAAAAATTCGCTGTCTGTCCTAGTGAAGCACACCCACCGGAGACCCATAATGTGCTACTATCCGAATCACCCTGTCGAAACATCGTTTGCATTGTCTATCCTAATTCCCTCAATCGCGACGTATGAACGCCTAACTGACAGTGATATGATATGTTATGAGCTCAGAACATCAAGGTAATTCGTAATTCTTACGTGAAAAAATGCGGAAAACTTTGTAAACTTCAAGTTTTTGAACTACCCAGGGGACTTCTACTTCGAAGACACTATAACCGAAAATACTAACTACGGAACGACTAAAGATGGTGAAAAAACAATACACACTCCAACAAACTATTACTGATATGAATATTTTGACGAACGCCTCCGAATAGGTTTGGAAGTTTGGGCGTTGCCGTTGTGCGGTGTCCGTAATCACAAACAATGTTCTGAATCGGAGGAATTTTTCCATTACGTATTTCAGCGCCTCTATATTCGTTTTTATTATTAGTTTTGAGAGTAAACCTAAGCTCCCCGTACACTTTTCTTCATTATCCTTTGAGGTTAAGACGAGAAATGAGGTGTACATTATTTGTGGTTATGTGTAAAATTAGGTTACTTTTGGGTCACTGGCCCAATAACTCGCCATTGAACTTATTGCAAAAAATATTTTGGTGCAATACAAGTGGGATGGGGACATCGGATTTTGTGGATATGGTAGGAGCGAAGTGTATGTTAGTGGGGACTGCTGCTCGCTAGTATGAGTGACCACGCTATAAAGTAGTTGACACATTTCAGTTTTTCACGTATGTCAAGTGATTGCCCTCACAGCCATCTCCTTAGATTGGCGACTCTCCTGGCTCACGGCAATTCCGCTCAATATCGTGACCCTCATGTACGTTTCCGAGACAGTCCCCACTACATTTCGGCGCCCACGTACCAAAAAATACACGCGTGCTTCATCTCACTTTGCAGCCGAGAAGTAGGCTAAAGCTACTCGGCAGGGGCTTCTCATCCTAAGGCTTATTCTCAGCAAAAGGAGGAACTCCTAACCATATCTACGCCTTCAGTGGGTAAACAATGTAGAAAGTGAGCGTACCCCACCCCACTCCCTCTCCCACCAGTGTCAACCGTCACGTTCGAACATTTTCGGGATTTTTGCGACCCCCCCCTCTCGAGGGGGTCCAGTTGCGACCCCTCCCAATACACAGTTGCGACCCCCCAATACAACCAGCCTTCCCCCACCGCGACCTCTCCCTCTTCTATAGTATTTGATTCTGAGACCAGTTGACACAGCCCAAAACCTACCTAAAACTCCGAAACTCCACCCACTTTTCCCCAAAAATAGCCGTCGAGCGGGGGGGGAGGGGAGGGGGTCTACACAATCAGTGAAACGGCAACTTTTTCCACACGCACCTATGCCCTGCCTGATGACCAAACCGCAATGCGACCCCCTCTCCCCTCCCAGAACCCGAATACGACCCCCCGTTCGAACAGTTCGAACGAGACGGTTTGACCCTGCCTGCCACCCCACACTCGCATAGCACCGTCTATCGTCGGTAGATAATAATGGTCGCTCAGTCGCAAACAGAGTACGCAGATCACGTTCTACTGCTAATTCGCTAAATGAGGAACACACAGGTGTTATTCGTACCATTGATATAAGCCAACTGTTACGCGCTTCATCGCCCTTTCGAGTTTGTTAACAAATTCAAAATCTGGCCCGCTCACACTCGCAGTTGCTGAAAGGTTGAAACACTTGGCCCCTTAGACCTCGGTCAGACTCGGCGATTGCGTCGCTGGACACCAGCGACGGAGCCGCCAGCGACGGAGCCGCCAGCGACGGAGCCGCCAGCGACGGAGCCGCCAGCGACGGAGCCGCCAGCGACGGAGCCGCCAGCGACGGAGCCGCCAGCGACGGAGCCGCCAGCGACGGAGCCGCCAGCGACGGAGCCGCCAGCGACGGAGCCGCCAGCGACGGAGCCGCCAGCGACGGAGCCGCCAGCGACGGAGCCGCCAGCGACGGAGCCGCCAGCGACGGAGCCGCCAGCGACGGAGCCGCCAGCGACGGAGCCGCCAGCGACGGAGCCGCCAGCGACGGAGCCGCCAGCGACGGAGCCGCCAGCCACAAGAGTGGGCAACGGGCGATGACTCATCACACGATCGATATCGGTTGGCAGGGGGAGATTAACCCTTTGACGACAATGCGGATTTGGACGTAGCGTGCTCGTGGTACCAAATCTTGCTCAACATTATGCAAAATTTCCCCTGAACGTAGTTACCAGGACTTTACCAATAGACAAAATGTAGTTACAGATGAGAGCTTTCATAGTACACATTGTTGGGAAACGAATTGAACGTTTGGAAGGCTAACTCGGATTTCAAAGGGATGGTGGTTAAAAACTCTAGAAGTTCATACGTACAAAAGTATTTTGATATAGTTCAAACTCCTCATTGTGTCTTAAAACTATGAAAAGACTTAGAAGGCTCCGTCGCTGGCGGCTCCGTCGCTGGCGGCTCCGTCGCTGGCGGCTCCGTCGCTGGCGGCTCCGTCGCTGGCGGCTCCGTCGCTGGCGGCTCCGTCGCTGGCGGCTCCGTCGCTGGCGGCTCCGTCGCTGGCGGCTCCGTCGCTGGCGGCTCCGTCGCTGGCGGCTCCGTCGCTGGCGGCTCCGTCGCTGGCGGCTCCGTCGCTGGCGGCTCCGTCGCTGGCGGCTCCGTCGCTGGCGGCTCCGTCGCTGGCGGCTCCGTCGCTGGCGGCTCCGTCGCTGGCGGCTCCGTCGCTGGCGGCTCCGTCGCTGGCGGCTCCGTCGCTGGCGGCTCCGTCGCTGGCGGCTCCGTCGCTGGCGGCTCCGTCGCTGGCGGCTCCGTCGCTGGCGGCTCCGTCGCTGGCGGCTCCGTCGCTGGCGGCTCCGTCGCTGGCGGCTCCGTCGCTGGCGGCTCCGTCGCTGGCGGCTCCGTCGCTGGCGGCTCCGTCGCTGGCGGCTCCGTCGCTGGCGGCTCCGTCGCTGGCGGCTCCGTCGCTGGCGGCTCCGTCGCTGGCGGCTCCGTCGCTGGCGGCTCCGTCGCTGGCGGCTCCGTCGCTGGCGGCTCCGTCGCTGGCGGCTCCGTCGCTGGCGGCTCCGTCGCTGGCGGCTCCGTCGCTGGCGGCTCCGTCGCTGGCGGCTCCGTCGCTGGCGGCTCCGTCGCTGGCGGCTCCGTCGCTGGCGGCTCCGTCGCTGGCGGCTCCGTCGCTGGCGGCTCCGTCGCTGGCGGCTCCGTCGCTGGCGGCTCCGTCGCTGGCGGCTCCGTCGCTGGCGGCTCCGTCGCTGGCGGCTCCGTCGCTGGCGGCTCCGTCGCTGGCGGCTCCGTCGCTGGCGGCTCCGTCGCTGGCGGCTCCGTCGCTGGCGGCTCCGTCGCTGGCGGCTCCGTCGCTGGCGGCTCCGTCGCTGGCGGCTCCGTCGCTGGCGGCTCCGTCGCTGGCGGCTCCGTCGCTGGCGGCTCCGTCGCTGGCGGCTCCGTCGCTGGCGGCTCCGTCGCTGGCGGCTCCGTCGCTGGCGGCTCCGTCGCTGGCGGCTCCGTCGCTGGCGGCTCCGTCGCTGGCGGCTCCGTCGCTGGCGGCTCCGTCGCTGGCGGCTCCGTCGCTGGCGGCTCCGTCGCTGGCGGCTCCGTCGCTGGCGGCTCCGTCGCTGGCGGCTCCGTCGCTGGTGTCCAGCGACGCAATCGCCGAGTCTGACCGAGGTCTTATTGTATCAACCTCCCTCCTCTTCTCTTTTCACCTCCTGATGCTCCAAACTTTTTCCTACAATAAATGTAGTAGAATTTGGGCTCAAAGGAATACTGGACGCTAGTTCAACATTGCACTGAACGGAGTAAGCCTCCAGTGGCGCGCGAAAGACCCGTCGAAAAACTCGTCCAGCTTTACCCGTGTAGGTTTAGCGGCGAGTCCTATTTATCGCGCAGTAAACCATGCAAGATATTAGAGTTGGCAATTTTCTGGTTTCCAGCACATCCTGATTTATCAAAAGGAACTAGGTACCTTTGGACAAATTTTTCCAAGCACGCTTCGCAGTGTTTTTGTAGATATCGTTGTGGTGTTTGTAGAACTTCTTTGCTGGATGTATCCTGTATCGAAGCAGTCGCTCTTAATATCAAACTCATACATATGAATTCGTAGGGTGCATTTCCTTCATTGAGGCTATTCACCATAATGAGAGCTAGGGACCATACATCTTTAAACTACACACCATTCTTATCGGTATTACCTCTCAAGCCATGCTGATGTTCATTTTTTTGCGTTTCTGTAGTTCTAGCATCACCTACCAGTTTCCTGCACGCGGCTATCTTCGGGTCTTCCACCCGTCTACCGCTTCCATAAACTCGAGCTCGTTGTGACACTATGGGAACTGCGTCTAAAAAACCTATGCTGCAGAGATCCAGCTTATTCGAGCGTTCTCTATATTTTTTTGGTTTCCTTTCGTGGAGCTCTTCTTCATCATCCTGGTGTTCTCTTACTTCTATTCGTAGAAATTTTGGGATACCTAACTATGGTTTTCCTTGAACTCCTAACATAGCTACGACTACTGTAATAGGGCCACCACTGCGTTATTACAACCCCAATAGGGACAACCCTTTATCTTCTTCTTCTTCTCCCTAGCGTTAGTCCCGCGCAGTCGCAGGGTCCGCTGTCTTTGTCAGTCGTCGCCACTTTAGTCTGTCCAGGGCGTCCTCTGCTGTGGCCATGACTTCACTTAGATCCTTCTTGATCACGTCTCTCCACCTCTTCTTTGGGGCTCCTCGCGGTCGCTTGCCTTGCACTTCGAAGTCCATCGCTGTTCTTATCGGATGATCCTGTGGCCTCCTTAGCACATGCCCATACCATCGCAGACGCTGTTCCCGTACCTTCAGCTGGACAGGGGCAGTCTGCATGACCGCTCTGACATCCTCGTTTCTAACCCTGTCCAGCCGCGTCCAGCCGCAGGCCCACCTCAGCATCCTCATCTCAGCGGAGTGAAGCTGCCTTTCGTGGTTCTTGTTCAGGGGCCAGCACTCGCTGCCGTATAGCATCGCAGGCCTGACTACTGTTCGGTACACCTTCCCTTTGAGCGTTCTGGAGCATCTTCGATCGCAGAGGATTCCAGTGGACTCCCTCCATTTCATCCATGCAGCGTTGACTCGAGCCTTCACTGCCTGATCCACGCCACCGTCGGCTGCCTGATCGCTCCCAAGATAGCAGAAGTTCTCACTCTTTTGATGCTGAAGCAGCAGAGGCTGGGAGGAGCATCCGCAATGCCGCCGAAGCTTTGCCAGCTACAAGACCAAGATGACCTGCCTCCGACGTCCGGATGGAACAGTTACTGCATCCCGAAGGGCAATGGAGAAAGTCATCCACGACTTCTACTCGGATCTCTTCGATAGCCATGTCCATCTGCCTACTTATCAACCGCAAGAGGATGGATACGTCGTCCCCTCAGTTCTCTCTTCCGAAGTCCGACACGCCATCAAGTCGGTGAAGAATCGTACAGCACCCGGTCTCGACAGGGTCAAACCGGAACATCTGAAGAATGCACCGCCAGTTATCATCAAAACTCTGGCTCGACTCTTCACGCGCTACCTGTCGGAATGCAAGGTACCCACTCCGTGGAAAAACCAGCAGGATTATGTTTTGTACTGTATGCCGAACGAGGTTTTTAAGATGGAATCTTTATTGACTGGCCTGACGTTTCGACAGCTTCGTCTTCTTCAGAGGCCTGGAGATAGTCTGAAGCTTTTGATTCGTTAGCTACTCGATCCACCGCGCACAGTATTCTTCGACGTCAGAGAACGTCGAGAATACTACGTTCTCTGACGTCAAGAATAAGAAGAATGAAATAAGAAGAAGGAAAAAAAGACGAAAAGAATAAGCCATGGTCAAGGAATTCCTCGACCGTTATTCACCCTGCCGTAGTATTCTCGACGTTCTCTGACGTCAAGAATACTGTGCGCGGTGGATCGAGTAGCTAACGAATCAAAAGCTTCAGACTATCTCCAGGCCTCTGAAGAAGACGAAGCTGTCGAAACGTCAGGCAGTCAATAAAGATTCCATCTTAAAAACCTCGTTCGGCATACAGTACAAAACATAATTGCAGCAAATTTAATACATCAATATGCCGAGGTTCCAAGAAAGGACGACATGGAGACCAGCAGGACCGTGTTGCTGTACAAGAAGGGAGACCTGGACGACATTGGCAACTATCGCCCAATCTGCCTGCTGTCTGTAATCTACAAGCTATTCACTCGAGTCATCCTTAACAGGATCGGCAGAATACTAGATGAAGGACAGCCATGCGAGCAAGCAGGGTTCCGAAGAGGGTTCAGCACGATCGACCATATCCACACGGTTACAAGACTCATTGAAGTTTCACGAGAGTACAGGAGAGGAGGGTTCGACAGGGCGACACCATCTCGCCCAAACTCTTCAGCGCCGCTCTCGAGAACGTCATGCGTCAACTGGAATGGGAAGACATGGGAGTGAAGGTCGACGGCCGGCAACTACACCACCTTCGTTTTGCTGACGACATCGTTCTTATAACGCCGAACATCGAGCAAGCGGAGCGAATGCTGGCTGATTTCGACTGCGCCTGTGGTAAGGTTGGTCTACAGCTGAACCTAACGAAGACGATGTTTATGAGAAACGGATTGGTTCCTGATGCCCCATTCACGCTCAACGGAACGAACATCACCGAATGCTCCAGCTACGTGTACCTAGGTCGGGAAATCAATATGATGAACGATCTAGCTCCAGAGCTGAGCAGGAGGAAACGAGCGGCTTGGGGAGCGTTCAAGAACATCGAGGGAGTAGTGAAGAAGACGAAGAACATCCGGCTCCGTGCCCACCTCTTCGATTCCGCTGTCCTTCCTGCCCTAACCTACGCCTCAGAGACTTGGACTCTGCGCAGGCAGGACGAGCATGCGGTCAGCGTTATCCAACGCGCTGTCGAGAGGACGATGCTAGGAGTAACCCTATACACGCAAGTGCAGAGGGGAATCCGGAGTCGGAACTACGCCAACGATCGAAGATCAGGGACGCTGCCGTTTTCGCCAAGGAATCGAAGATAAGGTGGGCCGGACACGTCATGCGATTTTGCGATGACCGTTGGACCAGAGCGGTTACCGACTGGATCCCTCGGGACGTCAAACGAACACCTGGACGACCGCCGGCCCGATGGTCAGACTTCTTCACGAAAGCTCTGAACGAAAGGAATGAAGGGCTTCGTGTCCCTCGAGCGAGGAGGATCCACTGGACCACTCTAGCACGCGACAGGGACGAATGGAGACGTTGCTGGCGCCCGCTCGAGCAAATCGACGATCAACGGGACGACAGGTGATACAGGTGATTTATTGCCCGTCTACGTCCTCTCATTAAATGGCAATTAGGACTAATCCATTGAAGAGTTGGGCTTTGAAAAGAAGTGAGCCACGCCCCCTGTGATCTCACACTCTTCAACTTTGCCTTACGGTGCGTAGTTCACCCGCTCCAGAGAATCTCACACACTGACCCTTAATCTTGGGAGGCGCTATAAGTGAGAGTGCTCAGAAGAGCCGAAAATAATCGTTTAACAGCGCGACAGCCAAAGACGAAGGTCATATTTGTAATGAATCAGCTCTATTCAGAAGTTTACTTATATTCGTGATCCGGACCACCGCTAAGCCTCATAAAAATTAAGGGAATCCCCCCCCCCCCCAATGGGTTATGATAGTGCAATAGTGCCGAGCCCATCAAGCGTGTATAGAACGTTTTAGCATCCAGTGGCGGAAAGGAGGAAAACAACTCTAACCACAATTCGAGTCGAGTTCATTCACCGAATAAGTGTTGGTGTCGTCGCAATAGGACCGGAGATTCACATTGAAGAGGATTCGTAGGGTTAGTAAGAGTGAAGCTTCGGCTGTAACTTCAAAATGGCGGAAAAGGACGCGTTACACATCACCAACAGTTAAGGCAACTAAGTCTCACATTTGGACGAGCTGATATAAATGTAATTTCATTTGAACAATTCAATGCAGCGATGCTTCAAAGTAATGCATTTTCCGCAGTCGCATTTATTGTGGCACACATGCACATTGTTTTTGTGGTGTGCTTCGCTAGGACAGAAAGCGGTTTTTTCACGTTTCGCAGCGCGAAACATTTTCGCTGCGGGAATCTCAGGTCCACCGCTGATCATGAGTGGACCTGGAGTTCCCACAGCGAAAAATGTTTCGCGCTGCGAAACGCGAAAGTTCGCTTTCTGTCCTAGCGAACCATTGTTTTTGTTGAAAGTTTAGGCATGATAACGAAGACTCTCAGAATCCTCCGGCAATACATACGGATGGAAATTCCTCTGTTTCTTTATATGCTGACCAGCTTTCTGAAATATCCAGTGTTCCAGAACCTGATTTATGAGAAGGCGTGCCTTGCACGATATGCTCAGGTTTGTTCTTTCAGGTGTTGCTAGATGCTGTGCTGGTGTTTCGTTGATGTTTTCGTGAATCCTTCGGTTTTTTCTTGTTTACCCTGTTTGTAAGATTTACTTTCGTTTGGCGGCTGATATTACCTAAACGCATGGGTTCGGAATGGTGTGTCGTTTTGTTCGAAAACTGGACAGGAAGTGCGATAAGGGGCGTGATTTGCAGTAAAAGTGGACAGCTTCATACGAAACATTGAAATTTCCCTTGTAAGGTTGGCCGTGGTTGATGGAGAGAACAGCGCTACGAGGAGAGGGAAAACGCTAGAGAGCACGTTGTACCGAGAGCGCGAGCGAGGCGCAGACGCCACGTATGCCATGATTGATAAGGATGGCGACTGCAGCACACAATGCAAAGCTTTAGCGCATTTGCCGCACACTTTTGAGTTGCAGCTCCTAAGCTTGGAAACCTCCCTTTCCCACTCTGCGGGGAATCGTGGTGTGGTTCACTAGGACAGAAAGCGACTTTTTCTTTGGTAATTTTAGGAACTACATAGTTTGCTCTCTAGGACTAGGTTTTTCCATACGTACGACATAGGTGTGTTACATAGATATGTAATAACATTGTCAGGCGACCACAGGGAGCAAATTGGGCCTGACACCCTATGGGTGTCAGGCAGTCCGGAAAGGGTCAAAGCATTGACTCCGGATGGGTCCATACAATAGCAAATGCATTCCATAATCATAAGGTCACCCGAAATTGCCACTTTTACAACAAGCAGACTGCTTGGAAGATTTTTTTAGCGCCACTACTAGATCCCTCCAAGAGTGACCTTTGTATCCTAAATTTTGCAGGAGTACCTTTTCGTCTAGCGATCTTATAATTATTAGGTTGTCGACTTTTTTCAAACTCACTTCTCTTCTTCAGCACAAAATCAAAGAAATGCAAAAATTAGGCCCCAGTCGGGATCGAGCCGCAAGCGGTGGTTTTCACTTGTTTTTGGCGTTCCGAGAGTGGCCCAAAAGGATTATCCTCAGATTTACGCTCCACGCTGCACCGCTATAACATGCAAAAAACCGTTTCAAAAAAGCGTTCCACATACTTGAAGACCATGGTCAAAATCGTACTTTTATTTGATCTATCAACCGGTTGGCGCTGCAGCGGTGCGCACAAAACAGTCTGCAGCGATTTTGAATGGTGTGGCGTAAATTCTCAATTGGCCCTATACACTACGGATATCTGACTTCTGAGCTACATTCTCT
Source organism: Ostertagia ostertagi (assembly GCA_036418205.1). NCBI lineage: Eukaryota > Metazoa > Nematoda > Chromadorea > Rhabditida > Trichostrongylidae > Ostertagia > Ostertagia ostertagi. The sequence goes on along the minus strand of MU869018.1, from coordinate 2,406 downwards.
CCGCTTCTTTTCCTCGATCTCCAGACCGCCTCTAGACCGACTCGTGATAAATCTCGTGGTAACTGCCTATTTCGGTGCATGTCCCATCCTTTCTTCATCGCCATCCTACAGACTTTTCTCCTCTCTGAACCGTCTCTGGGTCGATTTATATTGACACAAACTCTGTTCCTTCGGTGCACGCCGTTCACACCAAGGGCAGGCGACCTCCTTCCTTCGCCAACCTCTAGCCACTTTTCTGGTCTCCGGGTTTTCTTAGGACCGAGTTATAGCTTGGTAGCAGGCCTCGCCTTTTGTAACCTTTGCTTACTATAAACAGCCTCCCCTACTCTGATCTCTAGCTATCTTTCTTCCGCTTCATAATACTTCTCTAACCGAATTTGAGGACTTCTAGGGACGCTCCGTCCACTGAATGTGGGCCTTCGCCCACGTATGTGTGTTGGGAACACTTTAGACATTGCTTCCCTACACCGACTTTTTTCTGTCTGCAGCCTTTCTCTCAACCGAGTTATGAAATTTTTCATAAGAGCATCGCTTTTAAGAGAACGTTCCCGCCACCGCGGGCGGCTTTTTCTAGTCCCAATTAGCAACTCAACACACCTTTACACACCTTCCCGGTTTCTAGGCTGTTTTGGAATGGAATTTGAAATTTTCGTTGTCAGAACGGCCACACCACGCCCACTGTAGGCGGGGACCGACTCAGTTGATGTGTGTTTTGTATTTATCGAGACATGAACCCCATGCCACACTTGACCCGGTCTCTCCATGCGGATCCGCAGGAAGTAGGGAATTTCGTAACAGACACCGTACAGACGACAGACGAAGCGCTTTATAGTAAGTAGGATAATGAACTGCGGAGTCAAACTATGTAATAAGTCAGTGTTCTTATCCTCCCAGACACGTCTGGTATCAATTCACCGCAGGCGGAGGGATGGAAGGCTTGGTCGGCAATGATCTAGGTTGAACTCCCGAACCATTTGTCTGGTAGGTGACGCCACTTGCCACTACACTACTGCCGCTACCCCAGCCCACTAGAATCTTATTCGGAGTATATATTTGGCGGTGTCTTTGCTTTTCCTTCACTTTCATTCCATTCGCACATTTAGCGTCATTGACGAGCACACCAGCTTGATCGTGGAGGGTGTGTTAGGTCATTTTAGGGCGCTCCTTACCTCGAAAAAACCTCACCATCGTCTGCTCAGGCCCATAGCTTTCCTCTGCAATAGGCATGTTTATTCTGTACACCTGCCCGAAGCCAGCGCCTAGCCTCCTGATTTTTAGGATCAAGGTTTATGCTCAAACGTGACGGCTTACTACAACGATAAAGCTGTACAAGCCGATGCGAACTACTTTTACTTTCTGTCGTCGTTAGTGCTCACTATACCTTCACTTTTCTCAACACTGGTGTTGGGAGCAGGTAAGAGTGGGGAAAGATCAAAATTTATGTCACTTTCACTTCAGTTCACTTTCAACGGTTTCACTCCAATTCCCAGTTGCTCGTCAGGTCACTTATCTTTTATTTCAGCGTCAGACTCATGGAGCATCAAAGTGCCGCTGTTGATTCCCTTTTTTGGTCTGATATTTTGCACGACAAACTACATCATACAAACAACATACATGAACGAGTCTATTTATCTTTTGCTTATCAGTGACGCTATCTTTGGCGTCTGCGGTGGATATGTCTCCATAATATGTAATTTTCCGATATTTAATGAGGCTGTTGCATCTTTATTCGCTATTCTTCTTAGCATTGCAACACAAGTCCCTACTCTCTTCCCTGTTCAGCTACGTCCCTCAGTTATGGTGTTAAAACAACGAAGACATCTCGCAGAAGTATAAGAATAGCTGGCATTGAAGGCGCGATTGGACTTGGAGGCACCATTGGATATGTGCTTTCAGGAACGATAAGAGAGTAAGAATCCTCACAATTTTCGCATAGGAATGTTAATAATTATTGAACCAGTTGAAGTTGAGAAGTAAATGGCATTGCTGTTGTTGTCATGATGTTAGATCATGTTTCCATGGTGTAGTGATAAGTGGCGCTGCTTACCACGCGCTCGGTCCGGGGACCAATCCTGGGTCGTGAGTCGCCCGGGCCAACCAAGCCTTCCATCCCTCCGGGGTCGGTTAATTGGTACCAGACTTGTCTGGGAGGATAAAAACACTGACTTGTACATCGGCTGGCCCCCGCAAGTCATTGTATAGGCCACATCGCATTCAAACGCCACTACGAATGTACAAATGGAAGTAGAATGCGTGCCGCATCCCAAAAAGGGATTGATCAACGGCAAATGCTTTATCCTTTTTTATAAAAAGAAAGGAAGCGGCGAAATGAATGCAGCTCGCTACTGTTAACCTCGACTCGTGATTATGACGGTGACTGTAACCTTTTGCCTTCAGTTATCAATA
>MU869017.1:34499-55958 GCA_036418205.1 Ostertagia ostertagi | reverse complement strand
CCTTAGAAGGGAGGGAAAACCGCCGGGTTCGTGAGCAATTTTCTTCTCTCTGAGGATTTCCTCCCCCTTCCTAGGCTTAGTTAGTCGCTACAAGGTAAATATTACTTTCCATAGACGTTTATGTCATAAACGCAAGAACAACATACATTGTATGAAAACAACGTAGGAAGGAAATGGTAGCAGCTCTTGACTTTGAAGGACTCCTTGAGCAAAACTGGTATGGGACGGACTGTGCACCGCAATGCCCCTTCCTACCGGAATAGACTCAAAAGTGGTTTGCAAAAAATGTTACCTTAAAGGAATCTTCCACGGAAAGAGTGATCATTTTGTCTTGTGTGTAGGATTAGTATTATCGAAACTAACGCTTATGTTCCGTTCTTTTTGCTATGCTCATGAGGCTAGGGGCCTAAGGTATCGTTTTTCTGTGGTAATGGAGGCGGAGCTTTTTCCGTGGAAGATTCCTTTTAATGAAAAAGGACTCGGGTGGGTCATCTTCAGGGAACATTACACCGCCTTAGCGTTCACATTTAGACTCCAATGGAATGTGCTCGATTGGAATTCCAATGCAATCGCTTTCTATGAGACGTTGCCGTGCGAGAATCTCACAAAGAAGGAGGGTTGGTTACTGTATCGACTAGACGCTGAAGGAATAGCTGCCTTGGCACAACCGAAGATCACAACTCCTCGGCAGGAACAAAAACTTCAAAATGGTAGTGAATGATCTCTCTGGATAGAATAAATTTGTTGATTAAGCATCTTGGAATGTTCGCAGAAAAACTTCACGTCACACTTTTAAGGGTGTCCACCGAAAATAAATAGTACACAGGATATGCTGTTGATGCTCACTGGGTTTTCTGCCGAACCACTAGCCTACTGCAAGCTTGTTGGGGTGGGGTGCTTTCCAATTGCACGAGTCTATAAAGTTTCGATTTATCTGAGCTGTACGCCATTGATCTAACCTCCCCTTCAAAAAAGCGAGAAAGTGTCGGGTGCAGACCAAACACCACAACTGACGACGGCCTCCAAGTAAATCTGGTTAGAAGTTGTTCATAGTGATAGCTGATTTCTGGTAAATGATAGTTGTAATTAGTGACAATCGATAGAATACAACTGCAACAGGCTAATCATTTCATTGGCAGAAAACATTAACATTTTAAGAAGCCGTCGTCATGGCGCATGGGTCTGCAGCCGACACTTTCTCGCTTCTTGAAGGGCAGGGGTTAGCTTTTGATTCCTAACTCGAAAAGCGCCAGAAGGTCTTGATGTGGTAGAACCCGATTACTACATATCTCGTCAGCAAAAGGAAAGTCAGCCCGAGTTCGAAAAGGACTACCTCACAGTTGAGAAGCTCTTTCCCAAGTACCTCTTCCCAAATGTGGCGAGTTGATCTCACCGCTAGAAGCAGTGTTACCAACTACAGTTCCCAGTCAATGTGCGTTTTTGAAACGAAATTCTTGCGACACTAGACAAAAGTAACGCATATTGGCAATGTCTAGGGTTCGCTGTGGATTTTTATTCCATTTTTCGTTCGAGGCGGATGAAAGTAACCCCAGCGTAGACTGACCGGTGTAGGCCAGGGCGTGTTACTGCAGCTATAAAGCGCTATCTGCCAGCAGTACTAGTTGGACTACTCTTTCGATATTGAAAAAAACAAATTTCTCGAACTATTTTGTACCATTTAGATTGAGGGGTTTTCGGCATTACTGCCACTATTACAGCGCCAGGAGATGTGTCAAAAGAATAAATTTTTGTAAAATCTGTCCATGGGGGCCGTCGATGGGTGCGGGACTTTTGGCTCGTCCGGCCTGTCACGCGGCGAGTTCCGCGGCGGCACGCGCGGCGATCTGGACGGGACAAGGCTTCGCGGTTTCTTCGGGTAGAATTCAACACGTCAATGCGTGTGCAGATTGCGGATAAACTCCACATGGTTCTGCTGTTTGAAAATCTTTCCGCTCGCGGGGGTTGGAAGCAGCAGTCGGTGAGGAGAATCCAGCGCAAGGAGTTGAGTGAGGGCATTCATGTAAATGTCACTACTACCATCAAAGCAAATAAGAGTCACTAAAATTGGGAGTTTTTGTTGAGGTATTTAACGTCAACTATATATGTTTTGCTGATCGAGGCGCTCACGTCCAAAGGAGAAACATTCGAAACAAAACAACAAAACAGGGTCGACGGTAGGTCACTAGGACTAAGCCCAGCACAGGAGAGGAACGCCAGGGAGAACACAAATTACTTCCCCCAGAATCCCTTCTCCTCCCTAAGTCTCGTCCCAAACACAGTGATTGGCTCACTCACTTCCCCCTAATGGAACGTCCCCCCCCCAAAGACATGAGCGCCCTGATTGCCGTAACAGCACTACGCTAGTTCCTTCTTATCTCTTTCTACTGTTACAACCACCGCTGTCCTCAAAATTCCAGCCGTTCAGATGTATTTCGTATTGCAGAACCTTGCGGATTTTATCCGCAATCTTCACACGTTGACGTGTTGAATTCCCGCGATGCGTCGGGATCGCCGCGCCGCTCGCCGCGCAATTTGCCGCGTGCTAACCCGGACGAGCCAAAAGTCCGTCGCCCGGCCTATTGAGGTCCTGCATCACGAGAATATGATGTTCTTTTTGGCGCTGGCGCCACTTCGGCGCCATTTGGCCGTTCATAGATCACGGGTCAATGCGATTTGACGATTTGATGACATAGACGGTTATGGTGAAAGGAATGTATGCGTATCGACTAGAGGATCGTCGACATATCGTATCGACGAATGGTTATTGGGCGGCGTCAGTTCAATCAATGTGCATCCTAGCCCTTCGAACATAACCGCCAAATCGTCAATCGCTTTATCGCGTAATCGGCAATTTTTAGATCGATACTATGTTTGCTTTTCAGCATCAGAGCCATTTCGCTTTAACCGCGATGCATGAACGGGGCCTTGGCGCGCAGGTGGCGCCGCAACTGATTCCCACTAAATTCGCTGTAAACTTCTGTATAGGGGTTATTTGGGTCCTGATTACGAATATGACATTCGTTTTTGTTGTTAGCGCTATTCGGCGCCTATTTCCTGCTCGTCTGCGCCCTCGCACTAATTAGATCGCAATCAGGACTAAGCCTTTGAATAGTGGAGGGCTCCAAAGTGAGTAGGCCACTCCCTCTGTGGTCTAACACACTCCAACTTTTGCCACACGGTGCGTGGTTTACCCACTCCGGAGTTTCACCCCTCCCCTAAGTTTAGTCTTAGGCGCTATAGGTGAGAAAGCTTCAAAAGCAGAAAGTATGCGTTAAACAGCACGAATGTGTCAAAAATGAGTGTCATGTTCGTGATCAGGGCCTAATAACCCTATACAGCAGTTTACAGCGAACTGGTGATATCAGTGTGGCGCCAATTTGGCCAGCGTTCAAAATGGTGTATATTCGTTATCAGGACTTCGATAACCTCCCCTCCTCCAGCAGAGTCTTAATTGAAAATTATTTTTGCCACTCTAGCCTCCACTGGGGTTGGCCGCAGTGGAGGCTGAGATGGGTAAAAAAAAAAGTTGTAGATTCAGAGGAGTTTTGAGGCGTAATGGAGCGTTCGTGGTGGCGACCGGAGTAGTGGTGATCGTAGAAGTTTTGAATATTGGCTACCGTGACGATGTGCGAATTTTCATCTTTCGTTGAGAGAGGTCAGACTTCAGAATTGCGCACGAGACTCAGCGACCTCACCTTGCCCCGCTCGAATTAGCCAGCGTCAGAATACCCACGCCTTCAATAACCAGGAAATTTGTTGCAATGCCAGAACTTGACGTGCATGTAAAGGGGGGCCAATCATTCACGTGGGCCAGCGTGGCCTAAAACTCTCGATGAAAAGTAGGATCACGGAAGATGTTCTTGAATCGATGCACGTCAGTGCCACCAATTTCAGCAATTGCAGCATTCTTGCGTTATTTGAAGGCGAGGGTATACTGACGACTTGCATGTGCAACAAGAGGTTTTAGATGCCACTTGATTCTTTAAGATATGGTATGGAGAAACACCCAAACGACAGTCATGTAATTGCATCTGCTCGCCTTCTCGTACATCCTTTTCTTTTTAGGTCCAAATAATTCATTCATTGTATGAGATCCAAAGTAGGATTCTGTCGTATCCGTACTAGGCAACAATTCAAAAGCTCCTTATTCAAGAACACAAAGCAAAACAGCAAGCATGAAGGAAGAGTCTGCAGCGCCGAGAGATGTGGTCCCGCGACGAATACGTTTGAGACGTGTAGCGCTGGCCGGCTGCCAATTCCGTTGGAAGGTAATTGGAACCACGTTTTGGAAGTTCAAGCGCTGTCATCTCATTTGGTTCCTTAGTTTGTTTCATAGGTATTGTACGGACGAGGGAGAGTATACTGTTATGGTTCGCTTTCCTATGAATTTCATTTTGAAATGCGTTCTACGAAAGTTTCTGGGCCTTTTCGTTTATTTTGTTCAATATCTGCTTTGTTAATTTGTGAGAAATGCTTAGCGTAAGAGCGTTGTCGAGTCGTTATGAATGTGTTGTTTTTGCAGGGTAAATTGTGAATTGAACTAAATCGCAATGGTGTTGATCTCGGCAAGTGTTGTGTCGTAAGGTCGCCAAGACGGGGAAAGGTAATGAGCGTTGGGGCGCAATGTGGCTCAGGGGGGGGGGGGGGGGGGGGCACTCTCTGAGAAAAGTCATCTAGGACTAAGCCTAAACAGCAGGGACGAACTCCGGAGAATACGAAAATTGCTTCCGTACACCGGAGTTCCTCTCCTCTTCAAAAGCTTAGTCCTAAAACGGAGCGTTTCCGTGATTTTGACGCGATGTTGCGAGGTGCCCCCCCCGAGCCACATTGCGCCTACCTTTCATTTCCGCACACGTATCACAGATTTGCAGCACTTGTCACACGGGTTTTCGTCTCCGATATGACACGAGCTCGTATGGAGGGCTTGCTTGATGCATTTCCAAAACTCATAGGCAACGACAAAGACTCAGGTATGCTTTTATTCCAAACGGTGTAATTTCCCAGTCCTGAGCTTTACTTTCAATCCTATTCCTTTTCCAACGGCTAGAAGTAGAATAAGCATCAAAAAGCTATGTTTGTTTTGTTCAAGCCAGAACTTTGACGATTTTATGGGTTCGGTAATCGCCTATCCCTCTGCTTTGGGCAAATGAGTTCACCAACGTGAAAATTCTATAAAATAGTAAGTTCCTAGGAATTTCAACTACCCACTCGCCTAAGTACGCAAGCTTAGCTCATTTATTGTAGAATGCACCGAATTATGCAATGGATGCTACATAACTGTAGGAGAATCGTAGGCGTTGTAGACCTAAGCTGAAGGAAACCAAGGAAGAATCGGGTAGGTAGTCAATTCGAGGAAGACCCTGTTTTCGCCGCGCCGTTTCTGGAGGAAAATTGCCCTGGTACTAAGCAGGGATTCCCGAAGTGCTCGTTACAAACCGCCTTCATTCTCGGCGAACGGGCCATTAAACATCGAGTATGGGGGCCTTAAATACGTCCTTGTGGAGAGTGAGTGTCTTGAAGGGTTGTTCAAAATTTCAAATTTCCGCTATATTTGATGGAGATGACCTGAACCAGCCAGTAACATTATATTCAACATCTCATTTTTCACCATATAACTGTAGTGAATTCCACAGTTTGGCGGAGAAACAGAATTTTCATTGAGTGGTCTGTATATGCCCTTATATAGCTTAACTTCAGATGCAACCAAAGCAGGTTAGTGGGAAAACAGGTTTTTTCCATCATTTAGTTGCACTTTTAATAGCTTCCGTCATGTGCTCGATTAATTGGCTTGTCCACCAGTGATTCTTCATTTTCTGCTTCTTTTTTGTTCGTTAACAAGCTTGTTCCACTGTCTTCGTTTCATGTGTTGTTTTTTTCTATTTATTTCGGGCTTCTATTTCACTTTTTCTTATAAGTTTACTGCACTGCGAGTATTTTGAAAGGTTGGGCTGTTAGCAGCTTCTTCAAAAAGTTGCTCCGTACACTTTCGACATTTTTTGACGGAAATTGTACGTTTGAACCTTCTTGGTCTGTTGAAGATCTTAGCCCAGCTTCTCAAACTATTCCATGGGTGATGGTGCTGTTCATGGAAAACTTGATTCCAAGTAAAAAATCGTTACAAGTATTTAGCTCAACGACAGCATACGTTTATCGAGAGCGCGACAGTGTACGCTATGATCTTACCATTCCTCTGGAGTAACTGTTACATGGTGCTCGATCACAACGCACGACTTCAAATATTCTGGAAGATCTGGAAAACCTTGAGACTCTTCTCACGTCGTGGTAAGTGGTCTATTTTCGCTATTCCGCTTGAAATGGGCAAGTTCAAAGGATCGTCAAACTTCCATGAGGTGTGTCACGGTTTCGACTTCCACACAGAATGGTGATGGCATTCTAGTGTCTATATGGAAGGCCTACCGATGTACACTACTGGGTTGACCAATTTCGGGGAGAGGGGGCTTGGGACGGCATGGGACAATGGAAGTATGAAGCCGACGTCCGTGGCGCGCCCAATAAGTGATTCAGATAGTCTGCGTTGCGGTAATCCCTGCAGAATCGCACATAAATTTTTCCTATTTTATCAGAACACTTACTTTCGTTAATGTTTGTTCATTTTTAACGCAGTCTCAAGGTATGCTGAAAAGCTGACAAGTGTAAATATTCTATGTTCAACTTCAGATTCCTGAGTATTGCCGGTCAAACGACGAAAAGGAAATCCTAGCGCATGATTTTGACTTGATCTTCGCTTTCGACGAAGTTGTCACACTCGGGGCTATACGCGCTACAATGAATGTTTTGTTGTTTTGGTAGTGTGACAGGTCTCGTTGCATCATTTTTGCTAAAATGGTAATATTATTTTATAGAGAAAGTGTGAATCTGGCGCAGATTCGTACATTCACAGAGATGGACTCGCATGAAGAGCGTGTATTTCTTCAGATTAAAGAGGTATTGTTTTACTTCAGATAGATTGTCATTAGCCCTATTTTCCACTGCGAACTTCCGCTAACCGTTTGAATGAATACAGGCGCAAGAACGAGAGCTGCCAAGCAAGCTATGGCCGAGAAGGCGAAGGAATTCAAACGAATGCAGAAGGAGGCTCTCAGCAAGGGTCTCAAGCCAGGTCTGTTATTCTTCTATTTTTTAACTGAGCATGTTATGTTGGCCATGGCTTAAGGTACAAACTTCACATCGTCGGCTACCGGAATATCGTCGTCATCAACACCGTTAACTGCCGTACAGGAGCCTGCTGCGCCTAGGCAAAGTGTATAACTTCGTTATTTGTCGACGGATGTGCACCGCAATACCCCCTCTTACCGGAATAGACCCAAAAATGGTTTGCAAAAAAGGTTTGTTAATGAAGAAGGACTCGGAGTGGGTCATTTTCAGAGAACACTACACGGCTTAGCATTTCACATTTAGACTCCAATGGAATGTGCTCGATTGGAATTCCAATGCAATCGCTTTCTATGAGACGTTGCCGTGCGAGAATCTCACAAAGAAGGAGGGTTGGTTACTGTATCGACTAGACGCTGAAGGAATAGCTGCCTTGGCACAACCGAAGATCTCAACTCCTCGGCAGGAACAAAAACTTCAAAACGGTAGTGAATGATCTCTCTGGATAGAATAAAGTTGTTGATTGAGCCTCTTGGAATGTTTGCAGAAAACTTTACCTCTCATTTTGGAAGGTGAACACTAAAAAAAGCACAGGATAAGCTGTTTATGCTTACAGAGCTTTGCCAAATTACCAGTCTACTGCAAGCTTGCTGGACTGGAGTGGTGCTTTCCAATTGCACGAGTCTATTAATTTCGATTTATTGAGTTGTAGGACATTTGCAGTTAACCTCCCCTTCAAAAAGCGAGAAAGTGTCGGGTGCAGACCAAACACCACAACTGACGACGGCCTCCAAGTAAATCTGGTTAGAAGTTGTTCATAGTGATAGCTGATTTCTGGTAAATGATAGTTGTAATTAGTGACAATCGATAGAATACAACTGCAACAGGCTAATCATTTCATTGGCAGAAAACATTAACATTTTGTGAAGGCCGTCGTCACTTGTGGTGCATGGTCTGCACCCGACACTTTCTCGCTTTTTGAAGGGAGGGTAGCTTGATCCTAACTCGAAAACCGCCAGAAGGTCTTGATGTGGTAGAACCCGATTACTACATATCTCGTCAGCAAAAGGAGCAGTGTTACCAACTACAGTTCCCAGTCAATGTGCGTTTATGAAACGAAAGTTCTTGCGACACTAGACAAAAGTAACGATAGTTGACAATGTCTAGGTTTTCGCTTATTTCCATTTTCCCGATCGAGCTGAGAACGAAACCCACATAGAACACGTAGAGTGGACCCGGTTAGACCTCGTGTAACCCCTGCAGGCTATAACGTAGGTCAACCCTGCGTTGCGCAGTTCGCAACGGCACGTTGAGAGATCCTCAACGCACGCTGTATGGGCGGAGACGCAGACGGCTCGAGCATGCGAGTGTGAATGTTTCGCGCGAGAGAACGTGTCTAATCGGGCGAAACTGCGCAACGTGGCCGTTGAGAACTGCGCAACGCAGGTTGACTATGCTATATATCCCATCTCCGCCAAGTAAACTCTGTTTCGTCGCCAGCCAGAAATCCACGTGGCACACGTGGCTAAATTCTCGATGAAAAGATGACATCACGTATGCTTAAAGATGTTCTTGGATCGATGTCACGTCAATGCCACGTCAATTTCTGCAATTGCACAACTCTGGTCTTCTGAAGGCGAGGTTCACTAACCTTGGACTCCCCCCCCTTCGATATCTAAACCAACAATCTTTTTTTTTTTCATACGAAAGGTTTTTTTTTTCGCACTTTTTCTCGCTCCAAATTTAGAGTCCGAGGGAGTTTCCACTGTTAGAAGTTCACTTATTGCACCACTATTCAGAGCCACCGTAGGGTGAGATGTGTGTCAAAAAATAATCCTTTGAGCTGCACTCTTCCCCAATGGGGGCTAATCGAAGGGTCCTGTTCACAGACTGTGTATCATCTTTTTGCGTCTGGCCAGCGCGAATTGGCCCATTTGGCCGTCGTTCACTCAACAGGTCAACATCGCGATTTGTATCGATTTGATGCACCAACACACGGTTATGGATGAACAGAATGTTATGCGGTGCGAGCTAGAAGGATTCAATTCGACATATGCGTCTCGACGAACTGGTTATTTGACAGACAACGCGTCAGTTACAATCAATTGTCATCCAGCCCTTCGAAACCATAACCGCGCGAGAATCGTCAATCGCTTTATCGTGTAATCGGCAATTTTTAGATCGATACCTATGTTTGCTTTTCAACATCAGAGCCATTTCGCTTTAACCGCGATGCATGAACGGGGCCTTTGGCGGCAGGTGGCGCCGCAACTGACTCCTACTAAATTCGCTGAAATTGTTGTGAAATAAGAGGTTTGTTGGGGACCGTGATTAGCGAGATACGACATTCGTTTTGGCGCTATTCGGCCTCTATTTCCTGCTCGTCTGCGCCCTCGCATTAACTAGATCGCAATCAGGACAAAGCCTTCGAATAGTGGAGGGTTCCAAAGTGAGTAGACCACTCCCCTGTGGTCTAACACACTCCAACTTCTGCTCCCCTAAGTTTAGTCTTAAGCGCTATAAGTGAGAAACCTCAGAAAAGCATAAAATATGCGTTAAAAAGCACGAGTGTCAAAAATGAGAGTCATGTTCGTGATCAGGGCTCCTAATAACCCTATACAGCAGTTTACAGCGAACTTGGTGATAATCGGTCGTGGTGCCAATTTGGCACCAGCGTCAAAAATGGTGTCATATTTGTTATCAGGACCTTCGATCCTCCCCCTCCTCCCAGCAGAAGTTTGATTGAAAATTATTTTTTTGACACGCCCATGTCAGCCTCTCCACTGAGGTTGACCGCAGTGGAGGCTGATCGTGAGATGGGTAAAAAAATCGTAGATTCAGAGGAGTTTTGACGCGTCATGGAGCGTCGTGGTGGCGACCGGAGTAGTGGTGATCGTAGAAGTTTTGAATATTGGCTACCGTGACGATGTGCGAATTTTCACCTTTCGTTGAGAGAGGTCAGGCTTCAGAATTGCGCACGAGACTCAGCGACCTCACCTTGCCCCGCTCGAATTGCAGCAGTGTCAGAAATATGCTGACGACCTGTATGTACAACAAAAACAACCGCCTTTGGACCGTTCGATCTCCCTTGATTCTTCAAGACATGGTTTGGAGAAACACCCAATGACAGTCATGTAATTGGGGAGACGGTCATTCAATCGTCGGCTAGTGAGGTCACGCGGCGGGCAGCGTCGCGCGCGGCAGCTGGTGCGGCGATTTTTTGATGGGCTTAACGGTCCTTGTCCATAAGTTGCTGGTGGGGTTAGAGAACTGACAAGACCAAAGTTCCAGACATCAGTGAGCCAACAAGTGTCCCCTTAAGATCTCCGCAGTTATTTAAGCCTCACTGAACAGAGCTTGTGCCATGTAAAGGTTGTCCTTTCGAACGCCGTAGGATTCTGTCGTATCCGTACTAGGCAACAATTCGAGCTCCTTATTCAAGAACACAAAGCAAAACAGCAAGCATGAAGGAAGAGTCTGCAGCGCAGAGATGTGGTCCCGCGACGAAGCAACGAGAGCGGTAGCGCTGGCCGGCTGCCAAGTCGTGGAAGGCTCACTCTGGACCCACCACGTTTTGGAACGTTCGACGGCTGTCATCTCAGTTTAATATGTGCGTTTTAATAGCCCTTTGTCTTCATAACCTCCTGTGTTGTATTGACGAGGGAGTGTATAATGTTATGGTTCGCTTTGCTATGAAATTTTCTTTTGAAAGGCGTTCTACGAAAGTTTCTGGGCCTGTTCGTTTATTTTGTTCAATATCTGCTTTGTTATTTGGGAAAAATGCTTAGCGTAAGAGCGTTGTCGAGTCGTTATGAATGTGTTGTTTTTGCAGGGTAAATTGTGAATTGAACTAAATCGCAATGGTGTTGATCTCGGCAAGTGTTGTGTGAGTCTGGAAAGTTTGTCAGCATATAATGACGCAGTGTCACCCCAAAATTTCCGCACCACACGTACACAGATTTGCAGGCAACCGTTGTCCCCCCGCGGTTTTCGTCCTCGATAGGACCGAGCTCGTCCTGGCTGAGGGGACGCGGCTTGCTTGATGCATTTCCAAAACTCATAGGCAACGACAAAGACTCAGGTATGCTTTTATTCCAAACGGTGTAATTTCCCAGTCCTGAGCTTTACTTTCAATCCTATTCCTTTTTCCAACGGCTAGAAGTAGAATAAGCATCAAAAAGCTATGTTTGTTTTGTTCAAGCCAGAACTTTGACGATTTTATGGGTTCGGTAATCGCCTATCCCTCTGCTTTGGGCAAATGAGTTCACAGCAACGTGAAAATCTATAAAATAGTAAGTTCCTAGGAATTTCAAACTACCCACTCGCCTAAGTACGCAAGCTTAGCTCATTTATTGTAGAATGCACCGAATTATGCAATGGATGCTACATAACTGTAGGAGAATCGTAGGCGTTGTAGACCTAAGCTGAAGGAAACCAAGGAAGAATCGGGTGGGTAGTCAATTCGAGGAAGATCCGTTTCTCACCGCGCAGTTTCTGGAGGAAAATTGCCCTGATACTAAGCAGGGATTCACGAAGTGCTCTGTTACACCGCCTTCATTCTTTGACGGGCATTAAACATCGAGTATGGGGGCCTTAAATACGTCCTTGTGGAGAGTGAGTGTCTTGAAGGGTTGTTCAAAATTTCAAATTTCCGCTATATTTGATGGAGAAGACCTGAACCAAGCCAGTAACATTATGTCAACATCTCATTTTCACCATATAACTGTAGTGAATTCCACAGTTTGGCGGAGAAACAGAATTTTCATTGAGTGGTCTGTATATGCCCTTATATAGCTTAACTTCAGATGCAACCAAAGCAGGTTAGTGGGAAAACAGGTTTTTTCCATCATTTAGTTGCACTTTTAATAGCTTCCGTCATGTGCTCGATTAATTGGCTTGTCCACCAGTGATTCTTCATTTTCTGCTTCTTTTTTGTTCGTTAACAAGCTTGTTCCACTGTCTTCGTTTCATGTGTTGTTTTTTCTATTTATTTCGGGCTTCTATTTCACTTTTTCTTATAAGTTTACTGCACTGCTGAGTATTTTGAAAGGTTGGGCTGTAAGCAGCTTCTTCAAAAAGTTGCTCCGTACACTTTCGACATTTTTTGACGGAAATTGTACGTTTGAACCTTCTTGGTCTGTTGAAGATCTTAGCCCAGCTTCTCAAACTATTCCATGGGTGATGGTGCTGTTTATGGAAAACTCTGTTATAAGTAAAAAGGCGTTATAAGTATTTAGCTCAACGACAGCATACATTTATCGAGACCGACAGTGTACGCTATGTCTACCATCCTTCTGGATAACCTTTACATGGTGCTCATCACAACCAAGACTTCAAATATTCTGGAAGATCTTGAAACCTTGAGACTCTTCTCACGCGTGGTAAGTGGTCTATTTTCGCTATTCCGCTTGAAATGGGCAAGTTCAAAGGATCATCAAACTTCCATGAGGTGTGTCACGGTTTTGACTTCCACACAGAATGGTGATGGCATTCTAGTGCCTATATGGAAGGCCTACCGATGTACACTACTGGGTTGACCACTTTCGGGGGGAGGGGGCTTGGACGGCTGGGACAATGTGAAGTGAAGCCCGAGTCCGTGGCGCGCCCAATAACGTATTGACCAGAACTAAACCTTTTCACTTATCCTCAGATAGTCTGCGTTGCGGTAATCCCTGCAGAATCGCACATAAATTTTTCCTATTTTATCAGAACACTTACTTTCGTTAATGTTTGTTCATTTTTAACGCAGTCTCAAGGTATGCTGAAAAGCTGACAAGTGTAAATATTCTATGTTCAACTTCAGATTCCTGAGTATTGCCGGTCAAACGACGAAAAGGAAATCCTAGCGCATGATTTTGACTTGATCTTCGCTTTCGACGAAGTTGTCACACTCGGCTATAGGTACATGAATGTTTTGTTGTTAGTGTGACATGTCTCGTTGATCATTTTTGCTAAAATGGTAATATTATTTTATAGAGAAAGTGTGAATCTGGCGCAGATTCGTACATTCACAGAGATGGACTCGCATGAAGAGCGTGTATTTCTTCAGATTAAAGAGGTATTGTTTTACTTCAGATAATCTACCAGCAGCCTTTCTTCCCCTACACATTTCCAGCATTGACAGTTTGGAAGCAGCACTCCAGAGAAATTAGGAGATATTATCACCGTCGGCCCACCATGGAAGCGCTACAGAGAGATTAGAAGTTACATTCTGGCTGGAGGGAGACTATACAACATGATATTAGATAGTGTGTTTGGAAATGATGTTACCAATGTAAACGCAAATTTTACTGTAATATATTCTCAGTATTTTTCATTAGCGACTAATACTGGAAAACACTATGCAGGCCAACCCTTGGCGCAATTCAACTGAATTATTGGCACAACTTAACAATCCTCTGTAAATGCCGCATCTCTTAAATTGGATCTCACGGTGAAAGGGCCTATCAGAAATTAAGTGGGAGATGGTCAGTGGGCATGAAAGGAGAAAAAACGAAAAAATGGCTTAGAACCTGAGAAAAGGGATCCATTGTCTGCCGGTTTGCGCATTGATACGATTCTCATCGATGCTGCCCTCTTCAAGGCTAACGCTCTCTCTGTCGAACGGTTGGAGATCCAGACAGGAGACGACTGCCAGAGGGGCGTGCCACCGGGCCATAGCGCGCCAATTGCGCCGCCGGGAAAAAGGCCATGCTAGATCGCCGGGGGCATATCCTTCGATGCGAATTACGTGCCGGTTCGCACCCTTAGGAAGTCCGCCTGTCTCTCCACTAGGTGAGTTTCCCTTCTTCGACCTTCGTTCTTATCGTGGAATCCTCCTTCAGTTGCCCGCGCCCCCACATTAAACCACGTCCGTGCTGTTGAGTGCCTAACCCGGCAATGATTTATTGAATTTTTTTTACACTCCCTCCAAAAAATTCTCACCGCTCCGCTTTTACGCATGAAATGTATGGTACTGCGTCGTTTGAACTCGATAGAGTCATAATATCATCACAATGATCCCACCCACTATATATGCACTAATCTTCCCCTCTACTCCACCCTCCACCTGTCCCGGACAAATGCGAAGCAGTCCTGTTTAGAACTCCTTGACGTGTGCTCAACCCTAATTCACTGCATTGGACGTGTTATCGGCCAGTACTTTTGTTATCTTCGAAAAATTCTTGTGACGATTTTTATGAGCACGCAAACAACTTCATAAGCGAAATGCGGATCGAATTTGCGTCTACTTACATATTCTACTTGATTTTCTTCTATATTATTCTACTCTGAAAGGTTTTCCTTTATTTGTCTCCTTTGTGTGACTGACTGCTGATTAAGCCTTTCCTCAACGTTTACAATTTGAGTTTGTCGAATTAGATTGGCGGTGATCTAGTATGTTATAGCGCGGTCAGCGTCAACACTTAGACCGCGCTTACAAGCCCACACGCCCCGGGGGTTGACTGTCAGAAGGAATCTCGCCCAGGCTCGCCAACCTTTTCATTTTTAGATATAGACACAAGACTCGTCTTGGACGGCAAGAACTCCTACTATTCCAACATCCTACAGTGGAGGTCATTAATAAGCAAACCTGCGTAATAACTTCGTATAAACAATAATCTCCGCGATGTGGTTAGCGTGCACAACACTAGCGTGAAAGTGTTCGCCGAAACGTTTTTCGTGCATCATTTTTTCTCACTCAAACAGTGCCACTTCAAGTATTCAATGAGACATGCCTTTCGAAGCCTTTAAAACCTTGACTATTGAAAAGTTCAGATATTTGAAAGAAAGGCTTCAAACTAATCTTTCAGATCTTTTCTCTGGAAGGAAGAAATGAAATGCACGAAAAAGCGTTTTGGCGAACACTTTTGACCGCTACTGTAAGTGCAAGTAATAGTATGTACCAGTGAAGCAAATAAAACAGCACCACTACGTGCTAAAAGCATTACATTTACAGGTGTGATCCTTGGCATTTTTACTCGTTCGCAACTTTTTCTTGGTGTCTGCACCCTCTCGTATGAAGTGCTCTCTCGTGTATTCCCACTCCTAGCCACGCTATGTTTCCCGTCGCCACCGCGATCGACCTCTAAAGGGGAAGCGGCGTTTGACTCTAGCGTTTCCTGAAAATCCTTTGGCATTTTCACCCACTGACGGTCCTCCTTGCCCCTCATGTTTCCATTTTGACGCGGTTCAATGCGTCAATTTCATCGCGAATATTGCCCTTTAAAATTCTGTATAAAATTCACAACGAATATGAAGATTGCCTGCCATAGCAGGGAATGGACTTGTTTTCAGTGGAAGCTTGATCTTCTATCACTTTTTACTCTGCTCCCATTCAGGTAATGGCCGGTTGCGAGTGAATCGTGCTACTCCAGCAGATGCGCCAAGTTCTTATGAGTATGATCAGAGAGCTCGCCAGAATTTGAGAAAATGCCCGAAGCTGTTAAGGTGAGAATCATTTCATAGGATGGATCAGGTTTGATCCTTGGAAGCTAGCATTTCCTCTTAACGAGTAACGATTGTGGCAATCAAAGAACTCCTGCGACTTACCCTGAATCTCTTTACAGTGCTAGAAATCTTATGGACGTCTTTCCCGCTTTTGTTGCTTTCAAGTTACCTAGATGCCCATGTTGATTGAGTGAGTTCTACCCTGCTGTAGCAACAACAGTTAAGTCCTATATTTCATATGACCCAGCCAAGCGTAAACAGCCACGTACGTTTGTCGTTACACGCTTCTCGACAGATCAGCTTACGAGTTAGAATAAGATTATGGTAAGCGTGCAGCTCACAGTTCTCCACTACTTCACGAAAATTATTGCTTCGAATTTTAAGGTATAAGAATTTCTTATGACCGTCGTGTACCTCAACTTAGGAAGGGACTTTTCAGAGTCTATGACTTTATTGAACAGCTGGCGAGTCTCTAAAACACCCCTCCGCCCAGTTCGAAATCCGGGTTGCATCGCGTGATAATGAATTGTGATCGAAAAATAAAAAAGAAAATTAAAAGGAACCGTCGATGGAGGCCCTGAAATAAGAAGGGGCGGGGCCAGCCGAGTTGTTTGAACCTGCCTACTCCACGGCTCAACTAACCCGCGCCTATCTTGGACTACGCGCTGCGCCGTAATCCACGCTGACCGTGTCATAAATGAGCCGTGACGCATTTGTCAAATGCTAGGATCAGTCGCCAAAAGCTGACTCGGAATACCCTAGCGCCATTTGTCCGCATTTAGCCGCTTACAAACGCCTACATCTGCACAACGTGAAGATGCTCTATCCCATCTACGAATAGATTCTCCCAGACACTTCTTTGGCGTGTTGCCCTGTAACGTTGGCGCTTTGAAGTTCAAAATTCAACAGTTTTGAAAGTGAACTTATTTGCAAGCACTATGCGCTCGAAATTCATTCAAGAGGTAATAATGTGTACGAGCATATAGAATCACTCCTACTAGCGAGTCAGTTAAAGGAAGAGAGTACACAACGTTTGCCCCGAATGCGCCGTGTGCTCGTTTTCACCCACTTACATTGTACTGGATATTTCCACTGGATATTTTCTTCTATATTCCAGGTTCCTATTCCATTTTGACGCGTACTTGTTTGTTGGTAACTTTTTTTTCGAATATTTTCAGCGTAGGCTGAGACTTTTACACCGTTGACCTCCTAACCAAAGCTTGCCTGTTTCTATTTTTATATTCTGTCATTCACATAAGATTTCAACATGGCAGTGATAAATGCACCAGATTGAGCATTTTTCTCGTAGAAGAGATGAATAAATAAAGTTTCTTCTCACTCTTTTGTTTTTCCATATTGTGCGAACCACTGCCTAATTCAGATTGATGAAGTGCGACTGGCTAGCGATCTTGAGAAGAAGTCCGTTGACGGTTTTGTGCTGTATGAAGGTGATGAACCGGCGGCAATTCTTCTCTTCTACTATGCCTACCACTTGGGAAGACAATATATCCATATGGAGGACGTATGTACACCACATCCGCCGTAAAGGATACGGTCGATTGCTGTGGAGAGAACTTGGAGTGTTGGCCAAGGAACTACATGTAGAACGGTAAGCAATTTACATATTATGCTGCTGGAAACCAAAACGCATTGTTATAGGTTAATTACTTTTCGTATCCTACTTACTATAAAGCGCTTCGTCTGTCGTCTGTCTGTGTCGTTCTGTATGTCTGTCACGAAATTCCCTAGCTCCTCGGGATCCGCCTGGAGGGACCGGGTCAAGTGTGGGATGGGTGGGCAGGGTCTCACGTAATACAAAACACACATCAGCTAAGCGGAACCCCGCCCACAGAGGGCGTGGCGTGCGTCGAAATGAATTGTACCACAAGACCAGGATTTCGATTTCAGTGAAAAACGACCTCGAAACTGGGCCAAAAAGTGGGCTAAAGGTGTGCATTGGTAAGTAACATCGAATTAGGGAGACCCACCCCCGGTGGGCGGGGCGTTCTCTAAAAAAGCAGTGCTTTATGAAAAATTTCATAACTCGGTTGGGAGAAAGCCTACAGAGCAGAAAACAATTTGGTGTAAGGGAGCAATGTCTAAGGTGTTTCCAGCATACACGACGTTGGCGGAGGTCCGCCCACAATGGGGGGCGCTCTGAAGTGTACAGCGTTTTCTACAAGTCCTCATAATTCGGGCCGGAGAAGTCTTAGTGAGCCGGAAAAAGTGGATAGAGGTGGGTGAAGGAGTGGAGCAAAGTCATCGTTGGGCTGGGCATTTCGAATTGCGAATATCACGAAAGTTCATAACTCGGTTCCAAGAAGTCCTGAAGACCGAGAAAAAAGTGAATTGTGACAACTGCTATTGGTGGGTAGAGCGTACACCAAAGTGGGCGGAGTTTGCGACTGGAAATCCATAACTCGTTCCAAGGTGCCCCGAGACCGGGAAAAGGGAGGATAGAGGTTGTGAAGGAATGGAGCCCAACGCATTAGCGGCGGGCATGAGCAAAGTACGAGTTTGCGAAGGAATTCATAAGACCGGGAAAAAAGTGAATTGAGATCGACAACGGAAAGGAGGCTAACTGTTGGGTGAGTAGAGCTCACACCAAAGTGGGCGGAGTTTGCGACGGAAATTCATAACTCGGTTCCAAGAAGTCCCGGAGACCGGGAAAAAGGTGGATAGAGGTGGGTGAAGGAGTGGAGCCCAACTGCTGTTGGTGGGCGGGGCATTTCCAAGGTGGGCGGAGTTCTCCACAAAACTTTGTGACTCGGCTGCAGGAAGCTGGAGACCGGAGAGAAGTGAGCGAAGGAAAGGAATGTTGAACTCCTAATTGTGTTGGAGATACACCTTTAGAGAAAGCAGGCACGCCAGCAAATTATAAACCGGCCTCAGAGTTAGTTCAAGACGAGGTAAAAAATTGAGATGAATTAAGACTTCTTTGCAGACCAAAACTGCATAAAACTTGGGTACCGGATGTGCACCAGCAATACCCCCTCTACCGGAACAGATCCAAAAATGGTTTGCAAAAAAGGTTTGTTAATGAAGAAGGACTCGGAGTGGGTCATTTGCAGAGAACACTACACGGATTAGCATTTCACATTTAGACTCCAATGGAATGTGCTCGATTGGAATTCCAATGCAATCGCTTTCTATGAGACGTTGCCGTGCGAGAATCTCACAAAGAAGGAGGGTTGGTTACTGTATCGACTAGACGCTGAAGGAATAGCTGCCTTGGCACAACCGAAGAACTCAACTCCTCGACAGGAACAAAAACTCCAAAACGGTAGTGAATGATCTCCCTGGATAGAATAAAGTTGTTGATTGAGCCTCTTGGAATGTTTGCAGAAAACTTTACTCTCATTCTGGAAGGAAACACTAAAGCACAGGATAAGCTGTTTATGCTTACAGAGCTTTGCCAAATTACCAGTCTACTGCAAGCTTGCTGACTGGAGTGGTGCTTTCCAATTGCACGAGTTTATTAATTTCGATTTATTAGTGTAGGACATTTGCAGTTTAACCTCCTCAAAAGCGAGAAAAATGTCGGATTGCGGGACTAAAACACCACAACGGACGATTGCCTCGAGTAAATTAGGTCAGAAGTTGTTCGTAGTGATCGCTGATTTCTGCTAAATGATAGATGTAATTTGTGACAATTGATAGAACACAACTGCAACAGGCTAATCATTTCATTGGCAGAAAACATTAACATATTAAGCAAGGCCGTCGTCACTTGTGGTGCATGGTCTGCAGCCGACACTTTCTCGCTTCTTGAAGGGCAGGGTAGCTTGATCCTAACTCGAAAACCGCCACAAGGTCTTTATGTGTTAGAACCCATTACTACCCTAAAATCCCATAGATAAGAGCGGTCCATAGATATTTTTTCAAAAATAAAATAAAAATAAAAATATTTTTTCAAAATCATTTTTTACCGGTAAATTAAACCGCTCTTATCTATGGAATTTTACTGATCGAATGGGCTCTTCAAGTTCTATCCAGAGATCAAATTCCGGCATTTCTAGAGAGATTCCGGCAGAAATTCCGTTAAAATCGCTATTTTTCTATATGAATTGTTTATTAAGTGGGCGGGGTTTAGAGTTGAGGGACGGAGCTTCTTCTAAACTTCTTCTCCGATTTTTATTTATCCATCCATCAAGTTAGAGGGGTGACTGCATTCAATTTCAATTTCATTCCAATTCATTTTTCACCGGTAAATTAAACCGCTCTTATCTATGGGATTTTAGGGTACATATCGCAGCAAAGGAAAGTCAGCCCGAAGTTCGAAAAGGACTACCTCACAGTTGAGAAGCTCTTCCCAAGTCCCTCTTCCCAAATGTGGCGAGTTGATCTCACCGCTAGAAGCAGTGTTACCAAACTACAGTTCCCAGTCAATGTGCGTTTTTGAAACGAAATTCTTGCGACACTAGACAAAAGTAACCGATAGTTGACAATGTCTAGGTTCGCTTGGTTTTATTTCCATTTTCGATCGAGCTGGGAACGAAACCCACATAGAACACGTAGAGTGGACCTCGTATAACTTCGTATACGTGCCAGCTATAACCCATCTGCAAAGACTACTTGGACTACTCCTTAATAGTGATAAAAATTACTCAACTACTTCGCTAGCATACAATATACGTTTTATTATTGTACCAGATTAGTCCCCCGTCAACCGCCGGGACCTTCCTTTCCTGCGCAAGCTTTCTATCCTCCGCTATGGTCCCTTCCTCCTGTGACACCAACACCTCTGGAAGTGACGCGTATGCAACACAATGGTGTTTCAAACAGTAGAAGGGACACAATCATGATATGACGGTAGATTTTTCGCTTCCCTTCCTCATCCTCCCTTCCTCTCTCCACTGCCCTCCAGCTGCCACTGCAGCACCATGTGGAATGAACGGAAGTGTGCTAAGCAGGTGTTTATATAGCCCTGAGAGTGTTATCACAACTATCCTGCTACAAAACATTGATATCTCAAATCCTGTAAGCTACCCGATTTGTTAGCGGTTTGTTTATCCCATGAGCTTCCTTCTCACTCACTTCATTTTGCGGACGGACACACATACATACATACACACACACGCACACACACACACAGATACACAAACCGACACACAAAGTTAGCGCTTTATAAAATAGAAGGATTACAGCCCCAGTAGGGTGAGATGTCAAAAAATAAATTTATGCTGAAACTTTTCCCATGGGGGCTATCGAGGGTCCTGATCACGAATATGATGCTTTTTGGCGCTGGCGCCATTCGGCGCCATTTGCCTCGTTCATAGATCACGGTTCAATGCGATTTGACGATTTGATGACATAACGGTTATGGTGAAAGGAATGTATGCGTATCGACTAGAGGATCGTCGACATATCGTATCGGACGAATGGTTATTGGGCGGCGTCAGTTCAATCAATGTGCATCCTAGCAGGGTCTTCCTATTGTTGCTACTTTCGAAAGAATTTACCGTCCCCCTCACCCGACTGCATACGACCCCCTTTTCCATACCTCCACATCTCCATACCAGTCCATCTTACGCCAAAACCCGCCCACTTTTCCCTCCAAAAAATGCCGTCGAGCGGGAAGACGGTATACACACGCGCTGAAACGGCAAATTTTTATCCTGCGCGCCCTCCACTCGCCCAGCCTACTACCCACGAAATCTTAGTTTCACCTCAATCCCACACGTGATTTCGAGCGACTAAAGTGGGTACGACCCCCCCCTACTTACTCGTAACAACGTTAGGTTGACCCTGCATCCTAGCCCTTCGAACATAATCGCCAAATCGTCAATCGCTTTGATCGCGTAATCGGCAATTTTGAGATCGATACCTATGTTTGCCTTTCAGCGCCATTTCGCTTTAACCGCGATGCATGAACGGGGCCTTAGGCGGCAGGTGGCGCCGCAACTGACTCCTACTAAA